>JAQHUG010000280.1:91403-102653 GCA_028555095.1 Dicrostonyx torquatus | reverse complement strand
TACTGAAACACAGATGGAAGCTTGAGATGGTGACAGCAGCCATCCATTCCCCAGCCTGCAAGACCTCAGACTGTAGGGGATCAAGGTCAATGTAGTCACAGCTCTGAGACACAGACAGCCTCTCACCACATTCAGTGGCACTGGACTATCTCAAAGCTCTCTCTGCATCTCTCTGATTCCACTGATTCCTTTGTTCACTGCCCCTTCACTCGAGATGATGCCTGAAATGCATCTTCTAGCTGCTGTCACTCATCTCTTTCAGATTCCTTTTTTTTGTTTTTCATTTTATGCATATGAAGGTTTTGCCTATGTGGTGTGTGTATGCACCACATAAAATACTGGTGCCTTCAGAGGTCAGAAGGCATCCAATCCACCAGAACTGGAGTTCTAGATGAAGGCGAGCTGCCATGTGGGTATTGGGAGCCAAATCCGGGTTCTCTACAGGAGCCACCAATGCTCTTAACCACGGAGCCATCTCTCCAGGCCCTGTCACTCATTTCTTGAAGGAATATTTCTGCAGCTATTGCTCACCTTCGCCTAAGAGTTGGCGTCCTACGTGCTCAGAGCAGAAGTGAGGAACTACTCTTCCATCTCCCAACAGCTGTAGGAGGGAGAAGCTGTTGGCAAACGGCAAGGAGTCTAAAGTCTACTGGAGAATGAGTGCCTGAGAGATCGATGACCTCTGCGGAATCCATACAGAAGAAAGGCAGAGTGGGCCCTGTCATGGGTAACGAGAATCATGATAACAGGTTGTTCTCCATCTCCTAAACGTCCTTTAAACTGCATTGTGGCATTCGCTGCATGAGCTCATAAACATTCTAAATAAAAAAATGTTTAATCTTAATACTCTGGGGACTGAAATTTTGCCCTGGTGGCTTGCTGACCTATAATACTTTTAAATTGCTTTGTCCTTATTCCTTCTGTCAAATAATAACTCGATTCAATAATAAATTCACAAAGTGCCTATTATGCCTAAGGAATTGTGTTTTTCTTTCCTAGCAAAAGTTTTTTTTTAATTAAAAAAAAGAAGATATATATATATAAAGATATATATATATATAAAGATATATATATATAAAGAGAGAGAGAGAAACTTTAATAAATGGTTCATCATCTCCGTGAAGAGAGGGAACCAATTTGCATATTCATGATGGAAGATTAGAAATCACTCCATCCACCTCCCAACAATAGCCCAATACCTTTTAAAGATTTATTTGTATGATTTTTTTAATTACGCCTACACATGAGCATGTGCACCAGGTACCTGCAGTACCCACAGAGGCCAGAAGAGCGCATCAGACTCACTAGAACTGCAGCTACAGGTGGATGTGAGCCACCATGTGGATGCTGGGAACTGAGCTCAGGTCCTCTGCAAGAGCACTAAGCACTCTTAACTGCTGAGCCATCTCCACAGTCTCTACAACCCTCTTCTTCCTGTGAATAGTAAAGCTTAATCGCTTCTGTGTGTCACAAAGGAGAATTTCCGTAGTCGACAATGCCCACGTTTACAGAAAATGAAAGCTAGCATAAGGAAATTAAAGCCAAGCATGGTACTGCATGCCTGGTATGGCAGAACCAGTGAGGCTGAGGCAAGAGGGTCTCTGTGAGGTTGAGACCCATCTAGACTAAACAGTACCTTTCAGGACAGAGGTGACCATGGCACAAAACAATGACAAAAATAAAGGTCTGGGGATATATCTCAGCAGAAGAGCACTTGCCTAACATGCATAAGGCCCTGGAGTCTGTCCCCTGAATTATGCACTTCCTTTTCTTATATTTTAGATTGATTTCACGTGTATGGGTGTTTTGCCTGCATGTATGTGTACCATATACATGCAATACTCCTGGAGGTCAGAAGAGGCCACTGGGTCCTCTGGAACTGGAATTATAGATGGTTCTGAGTCATCATGTAGGTTCTGGGAACTGAACCTGGGCCCTCTGCTAGAGCAACCTGTGCTCTTTGTCTTTGAGCTATCTCTCCAGCACCATGGATTGCACACTCTTAAAGGGTGGATTTTGTGATGTGACAAGGGTGTCTCAGATGGGAAAGGAAGGAGCATTTCTGCAGGAAGCCTTCCCAGACGCTGTTGGAGCACAGGCCAAGTCCCTTTCCCAGGTTGTCATCACCAGCATTTCTCAATCAGAGGCTCACGTAAAACTAGGTAGTGCTTTGTGCATCTACATGCCAGAACCTTCTTCCAAATGGCCAGATATGCACAGCTCTGGTTGCTTGGCTGCTGGCTTCAGGAGTACAAAGGCTGTAGGGGCCAGTTCTGCTATGTGAGGACACACCTTGTCTTTGATACTCATTTGCCAAATGACTAAATACTGACTGACTTCCAACACGTGTTACTTAGGGCAGAAAGATAAAATAGTCTCTTTCCCCACACTTCCCAGGCACCCATGATTTCCTGAGTCTGTGTTGTGGTTTGGGTGTGAGATGTTCCCCCAGAAGGTCATGTGTTGAAGGTGTGTGTGTGTGTGTGTGTGTGTGTGTGTGTGTGTGTTTGTGTGTATGTGTGTGTTTTAGAGTGTGTGGAGTCTTTGGGCGGGGACTGACTCATGAAGGCACTGATGTTACTGATGGACCAATCTATGGATCCTAGCTTAATGGATTTGGAAGAGGGCCAAGCCCTCCACACTCAGGTCTGAAACTTTCATCCAAAATTCTGCTTTCCTCCTCAGATCTCTCTCAGGTATTTTGTCTCAGCAATTTTAATGCATTCCTCTAGAGCAAAAACCAGAAAATGTAAAAAACTTCCCTTTCTGGGTTCTTCAAAAAGTTTTCCTACCCAAAGGCCTCACATTTGTCGCAGAACTCAGGAGGGAAATGACAGAGCTCTCTGAGGGAAGGAAAAGTGACTCCTGGCTGCAGGGGACATCTTCCCCAGGAGGCTTCAGATTGCTCCCTTTCCCTAAGGTACCTCATCTCAAGGTTTAGCAATAAACAAACTCGTTTTGCTCACTAGCTTGCCCTGGGTGAGGTAAGAGCAGCTGCCACCCACTGCACAAAGTCAAGCGCTCCCTGGACAATTGTGGTGCAACACTCTCTGCCCTATGCCAACCTAAACCTAACAGTGTGTGCTCCTGAGAGCTGAGGTGCCACGGACCGGCTCAGGGGAGCCACTCAGACCGTGGGAGAAGCAGGGTCTTGGTAATCAGGAAGGCACAAATTAGGTGAATGACAGAGACACAACACACAAGAGAGTGGTTGGAATCTGCTGCAATTTTACTGAATTCATGTTCTCACTATATAGCATTCAAAGAAAGAACAAATCAGAAGGTCATGCGTCATTAGTTGGCACAGTATGAAAGTTTCTTTTAGTCATATCAGCGATATTCAAGAAAAGCATATTATCAGGAACAGGTGTTAGACATAAGACATCCTTAGAAGAGGAACTCTTGTCTTTGGGAATGTAAACCTCAAACAAGTGGTTTCACCTTATCTAGGAATAGAAAGCTTCTGTTTCATTAACTATCATGGCCCTTCCTCTTTTTTTTTTTTTTTTTTTTTTGGTTTTTCGAGACAGGGTTTCTCTGTGGCTTTGGAGCCTGCGCTGGAACTAGCTCTTGTAGACCAGGCTGGTCTTGAACTCACAGAGATCCGCCTGCCTCTGCCTCCCAAGTGCTGGGATTAAAGGCGTGCGCCACCACCGCCTGGCTGCCCTTCCTCTTTCTAACCCTTTCTTTATCTCATCGAGTGACTCTCTGCACCTGCCAAAATACACTTTTTTGTACCTTCTTATGCCGCAGACAGCATGGGGATTGGGATCTAGCAAGCCTATCCATAAAGTTCAAAGTGTAATATAACACTCTTTGTCCATCAACATCAACCCATTCTACCAACTGAGCCACAGCAGCAGCCCCCACTGCTTAAACACAAAAGACCCACAGGTTCAATCTCTCTTACCTGCTGTCATACAGCTGTCGGTCGCTACCTTCCTTTCGTGGCTGTTCTTGGCCTTTTGTGACAAGAGTCCTTCCCACACCTCCTGCCTTATCCCCAGCCCTGACTACAACAGGTTCGTTGCGTTGGCACTACTGACACCTTGATGTTGGAGACACAGAAAAATGACACCCCATGTCAGGCCTCTGAAGCTGACCGCCTATGCCCCTGCCTCCTGTTCCATTTGTCATGCAAAGCAAGCAAAGGGCAACAAAATACTGAGAGAATTTCTTTCCTAGGGTGGTCATAGAAATCTGAGCCTTTCACCACACCCCAAACCAATCACAAAACCTGAAACCCTGTGCTCCTGAAACTGGCCATAAAGAAACCCTCTGCCTACAGCGTGTGTGTGTGTGTGTGTGTGTGTGTGTGTCTGTGTGTACTGAAGTTCCTGTTATGCCCACCTCATGAGCCCCCCAGAGACCACCAGGAGTTCGAGATGGTATGCAAAAGCAAGCTTCTACTGTCTGTCCATTTCAACACAGCGGTTGAGATCAGCTACAGCAGGGCTTTTAAGGAGTAAAGGATTGGAGGGGGCTAGGGAAATTTTGGATTCAGATAGAGGTTGAACTCCTGATTGAGCAAGAGGGAGAGGTAAAAGAAGTCTGGGCAAACAGGGATCAGTACTGGCGCTGCTGTAAGGAAACTGGTAACCTATATACAAGTAATAAAAGCTTGTTGCGCCCGGTGGTGGTGGTGGCGCACTCCTTTAATCTCAGCACTCGGGAGGCAGAGGCAGGTGGATTTCTATGAGTTCGAGGCCAGCCTGGTCTGTAAGAGCTAGTTCCAGGACAGGCTCCAAAGCTACAGAGAAACCCTGTCTTGAAAAACAAAAAAAGAAAAAAGACTGCTTGTTGCATAAGCATATGAACCCAGGTTCACAGCCGCAGCATCCATGTTAAAAAAAGAGGGGTTCAGGTGTGGAGAAAAGGTTCAAAGGTGAAAAGCACAAACTTTCTGTAACACCTAAGTCTGGAGACTCACAGCCACCTGTAAACCAGATCCAGGGGACCCAGTGACCTGTTTCTGGCCTCTTTGTGACTCTACACTCACAGAAACATATCCCTACAGACACATACAAATACTCGCAAATATATATATATATATATATATATATATATATGTATATATATATATGGCCAGGCACAGAGGCACGCACTTGGGAGGCAGAGGCAGGTGGATCTCTGAGTTTGAGATCAGCCTGGTCTACAAAGCAAGTTCCAGGATAGCTAGGCCTATACAGAGACACTCAAAACAAAATTATATACATATGTGTGTGTGTGTTTAAGTATGTAACATGTTAAAGTTTCTATGACTCCTTTAATTGGCTTATTTAGGACAGGTTTTTGCTTATTGAGGGCTCACACTGATCCTCAAGTCTCATAACAGCATGATGGATGAATAGGCCTTTGTTGTATCCCATCGTGCCTGACTTTGGTACCATCCAATATTACTAAGAATCATTTACAGCCATTCACTGTTCTGTGAGTCTACACCTTCATCCCAGGGCAATGTGAGCTTCTCTAAGCCCACCAAGGCCTCCTCCAAATCATTTACGAATCCCCTTAGGAAGGGCACACATTCTCCATGCCCTTCCCCTGTAGAAAGGGGCACACACACTTCTGGGTTAATGAGCAATTATGACAGCCTCCTTGCACATAATAATTCATTTATCAATGATCAGTTCTTTCCAGAGAACCTAGGACCTTTTCCCACCCACAGAGTCAAATGTTAGCTAACATGTGCTTAATGGTTAAATGCTAATCTTAAACACAATCTGTTCCTACCATGTGCACAAGACAGCTGGATGGCTTTTACCAGCTTTCTATATCTTGAACAGCTCAAGTTTGCACTATCCTCAGGACCTTTGTTATTTTTAGTCCTCCGAGACCTAGCTTCCCAGATCTGGGTGAATGCCTCCCCTCTGGTCTTATTAGATTGCATGCTCCTTCTACAAAGAGCATAGCATGGACCCTATTGCATGAAGGACCCCCTCCAACACAAAGGTCATACTGTTTTGTTTTTGAGATGGGCTCTTAAGTAGCTGTCTAACCTGGAACTTGGTAGCTGAGAAAATGGCCTTGACTTTCTGATCCTCCTGCCTTCACCTCCCAAGTGCTGGGATTATAGGCATGTACCATCATACCAGCACTTATACGGTACGGGGAATAGAACCCAGAGATTCAAGTATGCTTGCTTGGGCAAACATTCTACCAACTTGGCCACACTCCCAGCCTAGTTTTAGTTGTCAATCACCCTTTGGAATGATTGACTTCTCTGTTTGTTCTTCTTGTGTCTCTTCCACTGCAAAGAGCTCTGTCTAAAACCAGCCCACAGAGAGCTCAATGAGTGACTGAACTAGATGGAGGAGAGACACACAAAATCCAAACCCTGTCTCTTTTCCAGGAAACTTCAGGAAAGCATCCATCCTCCATTGGTTGCTCTCTGCGATCTTGAGAGGAACTGTAACATTTTCTAGCTGAAAGTGGCCTGTGAGGGCTGGAGCAGCCTCAATGGCTCTTTCCCAGTGATGATGAAACAGACCCACAGAGGGGGAAGCCATGGGGAAATTCCATGAAGCAGGTGGAGGGAGGGAGGGAGGGAAATAAAGGAGATGGGAGCAAGCTAACTTCTAAGCCGAGTGAGCATGTAAGCATCTATCTCCCACTGATACAGGCCAGCCCTGCTTGATCCAGGCAATCGGATGGCCAGAGGAGAATGGACCCTCCTTCCCTACCTTGTCCTGGCTCCGGCTTCCATCCCATGTAAACACACAAAGCAAAAGGACCTAACAAGATAAGCTGAGCATTCGGAAGAGAACCAAATGGGAGGTGCGGGCGGGGAACAGCTGCAACAGTATACGGACCCTGGATCCCTGCACGTGCTGGACCATTCACCAGGTCTCTGGCTTTCTCCAGCCATGTAGGTCTACTGTTCACCAGGACTCTGCTTTTCTCCAGCCACGTGGGTGCCCCCTTCGCATCCCAGGCCAGTCTGCCCAAACCCCATCTCTGCACCGAGGCCTTTGCGGAGTCTTCCCCCAACCCCGCCAGCGCTGGCCCAGGCTGCCCCCTTTCCGCACCCTAGGGCACTCACAATAGCCAGACAGGGTAGCGGCAGCTGGGATAAAAGCCTCAGCCCGCCGCGCGGCACTTGTGCCCATGGCCCAGCCGTTTGTGCACGCGCAGCTCCGGCGGCCGGCCCAGCCCGGTATCCCCAGGCTAGGGATGCTCAGGCCCCGCAACATACCGCAGGCGCTCGGCGGTGATCGCGTTGCCGGTGTGTGGCCGCAGCACCGCCAGGAACAGGAGCCGCATGTCGCTACCGCCAAGGACTGAGCCACCAGGCCCCGGGCCTCAGCAGGGTCCTGGTGGACTCGGTCCCGCCCGCCGCTCCCAGGCGAAGCTGCAGGTTCAGGAGCAGGCAGGAGAAAGGGAAAGGGGGAAGGAAAAGGGGAAAGATAGGGAGGGGAGGAGAGGGGAGGGGTCAAGAAGGGAAGGGAGGAGTGGAGGGAGAAGGGAGGGCTGGGGACCTGAGGGGACCTGAGGAGACTAGCGGGTGGGGAGGGTTCACGAGCCCAGGTGTCAGGCATCCACGAACTCAGGAAGGTGAGGGGTGTCCACTGTTCTGGGGACCCACACACAGGTAGCCTGTGTCTCCTCCCATGGTGTCCATGAGTGGGTTCCCACATGCAACATGATGGCTAGGAGACTGAGACTGCCCTCCCCACCACAGGTGACAGGACCAGGTGAGATGTGGGGTGCAAGCCCAAATGCAGAGATGGGGTTCGAGACTCACTCTTTGAGGGGACCCTGAACTCTGAAGCCTTAGGCCAGACAGTTCATCCTACTTTAGACCCTGGCATCCCTGAACTAAGTACAGTGAACTTCAGAAGAAGAGAGTGGAGGACAGCTTATGGAGCCAGGTTTCAGGGGTGCAGTTTGCAGTTCCAGCAATACCGAGACTGAGGCAGGAGGATTGCTGCTGCAAGATTCTGAGGAATGGAGGGGAAAGGCAACCTCTGGTAGTCCAGGATTTCTTGTTTGCTAGTCTGTTATTCTGCGCACTGAGCCACAACCCCAGGCCCAGAAAGGCAGCTTTTAGAGGATCATGGTGTGAAGCTAGGAAGTGGGGAGCCCAGGGCTGAGAGTCCCTTGCACTAAATTGACCTGAGCAGAAGGCAGGAAGGGTGGGACGAGACAGAGCCCTCTGACAACATAACTTTTTGGTGAATTCGCGGTGTTTCACAAAGATGTATGCAGTATTTAAAGCCGAGAAATATTATAGAACCAATATTTTAAATTTAATAATCCCTGAAATCAGTTTCTTCCCACCCTCCAAACCCCCCTAACAGCTTCAAAGGAGAAAGGGTAGGTGTCTAGGCGGTAGTGTGGAATCCTCCCAGTCCAGCTCTGAAACACACTGACCTCTGATTTGCCAATGGACAGTGGGACCAATTGTCCTGCCTTTCCACAGGAAGGAAGCAAGGGAAGGTTTTTGTATTTATTTTTTATGAAGTTACCTGTTTCTTCCCTCTCCTCAGTAAAAGCTTCTGGGACTTGCTTTTTCTTTCTTTTCTAACTTTCCTTTTTTTTAAAAAAAAATATTATTGGTGTGTGTGTGTGCATGCATATTTAGGTGTCTGCAGAGGCCAAAAGTGGGTATCAAACCCTTTAAAGCTGTAATTACAAGTCGTTATGAACTGTCTGATGTGGGTTCTGGGGCTCAAACTCAGGTTCATAGACTCCCAGACTTTATCTTTGAATCTGGAGATCAATCATCACATTCATATTCCAGGCAGCAGGAGGAAGGGGGAAATGATGCCTCAGAATACTGCATTTCTTTCTAGTTTTTGTTTGGTTGGTTGTTTTTGTTTGTTTGAGACAGGGTTTGTACATGTAGTTTTGGAGTCTGCCCTGGTACTTGCTCTGTAGACCAGGCTGGCCTCAAACTCACAGAGATCCACCTGCCTCTACCTCCCAAGTTCTGGGATTAAAAGCGTGCGCCACCACGACCTGCTTTAAAGCTGTGGTTTTAAAAGGTGGTTGGAGCTGGGTATAATGATAAACACCTTTAATCCTAGCACAAAGAAACCGAAAGTCTGAGCCCTTTTCTACCCATAGGCTTGCCTTGGAGCCTTTCAGCAAAAGAGAAGCCTTCTAGAGAATAAACTTCAGAAGTCAGAGTGTTATCCGGGCATCGTCCCCTCTGGACACTCTAGCAGAGTGATTCTCAACCTTCCTGATGCTGTGACCCTTTAATACAGTTCATGTTGTGGTGACCCCCAACCATAAAATTATTTTGTTGCTACTCTATAACTGTAATTTTGCTACTGTTATGAGTTGTAATGTAAATATCCGACATGCAACCCCTGTGGGGTCGCATCTCACAGGTTGAGAACCACTGCTCTGGGCATCCCTGTATTGATTCCTTGCTGGTGGCTGTCAACATTCCCTCTTCTGGAGTTGCACCTCCCAAGGCTCCACCTGGTGTGCGGCCACTGCCTCTGCTGGTGTCCTTTGGTCCTCCCTCCATAGATGACCTCTTATCAAAATGCTTGTTTTAGCTACAGCAAAGAGCTTCTTTCCAAATAACACTGTGGTGGTCAGAATGCTCGTGTCCCCTGCAAAATCTGTAGCGAGACTGAGGTACAGTATGGGCTCTCTGAACAAGGGCAGGCCAGAGGCTGCACCAGTGAGTAGGGGAAGGTCTTGAGGGGAAAAAAAAAAAAAAAAACAAGACATAAGCAGACAACAATCCTCATTAAACACCAAATCTGCTGGTCCCTACATCTCCAACTCCTTGCCTCTATGACTGTGAATTTTCTATTGTGTCTGCATAAATTATCCAGACTCTGGTATTTTGTTATAGATTCAGTTTCTAGGGGTTCGGACGTGAGCATATTGTTTCTTAGGGTGAGGAAAGGGTCATCATATGTATTAACTACTTTTCGTGGCTGTGATAAAACACTAACAAAACAATTATGGGGTGGAAGAATTTATTATGACTTATGGTTCCAGAGGGATAAAGGCCTCTGCGAGCTTGGCGACAGGTGATACTCATGGTAACAGGAAGCTGCCAGCTCACATCTTCAACAAGAATGAGGCAAAAAGGGGAAACTAGATGTGGGGTGAGACTATGAACCCCCCAGGACATGTATATTCTATCGAGGCTGTAACTTCCCCCCACCAAAGGTTCCATAACTTTCCCAAAAAGTGCATCACCTAATGGGAACCAAATGTCCAAATTTGAGCCATTGGGGAACATTCTCACAAACCACAACACCACAGAAACCTGACAAAAACCCCAGTTTTAGAAATGACTGCATTCGCAAGACACCCTACTTATGCAAAATATTCCCGTTTTCCTCACTCTTGAGTGTATTGTCCCCTCTCCCCTTCCATGACCCTACACTGCTTTCTAACCATAATATGGAGGAATCAGTCCTTGTCTCAAATGCACCAAGACTGAGCGGTTGCCACTCTCCTCACAACCTCTGCGTGCTGGGGCAGCAACATGAACATCCTAGGCGATATTCAATAAACACTCACTTCGTTCTGACGAAGCATTGAATGTGTGCTACCATGTCCCGATTTTTTTTTTAAGATTTTTGTATATTCTAAGTATATGAGTGTTTTGCTTGCACGTATGTCTGTGTACTGTGTGTATGCAGTATCCATGGAGACTAGAAGAAGATGTCAAATCCCCTGGAGCTGGAGTTACAGGAGCAGGAGTGCTGGGAATCAAACTCTGGTCCTCTCCAAGAGCAGCTGGTGCTCTTAACTGCTGAGCCATCTCTCCAGCCCTTGTGTCCTGATTTTTGATAGGAAATTTGGCTAGGCTGAAGCTCATACTGGATGTTTCTAGAATATGAGTGTTCCATCAGGTGGGAGAAGTTGATATATCTTTTGGGACCCATAACTTTGACAAGTCCACTGCTTCAATTTATTCCTTTGTAAAATGAGAAAACTAGAAACAGTATCATGGCCAACTAGCTCATTTTTCATGGAGTCTTTTACGATGGTCTCAAGTAGATAATAGAAAAGGACAGGCAAATATGTTATCGTGGAAATATAGAAATGATTACTGGGGAGGAGGGAGACTGCTGAGATTGCTCCAGCTGCTTCTAACATAAGGGTCTTAAAATATATGCAAAGAAAAATCTGGTTCTTTTTTCTTTGATCATAGTGTTTGCTCAGATTGTTTCCAAGTTCCTAACACCAGAGAGAACAAATTTTTTTCTTTATTGATATTTATTGAGCTCTACATTTTTCTCTGCTCCCCTCCCTGCCTCTCCCCTCCCC
>JAQHUG010000280.1:66452-82332 GCA_028555095.1 Dicrostonyx torquatus | reverse complement strand
TCTTCCCATCTGTTAAGCTGACAACTGAAGCTAAGACACTGGCTCACTCCTTACCACCATCACCCCCAACACTGTGACCATGCTAGAACATTTTGTGTTGGCTTTGTCTCCGTTCTCAAAGTTTCTAATTCAGGACCCTCAAAGCACTGTCAAGATTCCTCCAGACACACACTCTGAGGCCCTCCACTCTACTCTTCCTCTTAGTTCTGCATTTCCCTAAGGAAGTTGGCGTCATCCCATTGGATGAGTTTAGTACCATCCAAACTACACATTTACAGTAAGCAGTGAGACACCAGCTCAGTCAGTCCAAATGGACTGTCATCCTACTACAGTCTTTGCTCAAATGTCACATTTAGCAGTCATTTCAGTTTTTTAAATTTCCTGTGTGTCTTATTGTGTGTATGTGTGGACAAACGTGCTGGAGAGTCTACTCTCTCTCCATCATGCAGGGGTCCCCCTTGTTTCCTTTTTTAACAGGGTCTCACTATGCAGCCTCAGTGGAACTCATTATACAAATCCACCTACCTCTGTCTCCCAAGAGCTGGGATTAAAGGTTTGTGTACCACCAAAGACCTTTTCCTTTCCTTTTTTTAAAAAATAAATTTATGTATTTATTATATATATATATATATATGCAATCTATTAACTTTATGCCAGAAGAGGGCATCGGAGCCCATTACAGATGATTGTGAGCCACCATGTGGTTGTTGGGAACTGAACTCAAGGCCTCTGGAAGAGCAGACAGTGCTCTTAACTGTTGAGTTATCTCTCCAGCCCCCAAAGACTTATTTTTATTTTATGTGTGGATGTTTTATCTTCATGTAGGTCTGTGCACCATTTGTGTGCAGTGCCCATGGAGGCACATGGCAGTTTAAGAGGGGATGGGGGAAGCAGGGTCCAGGGAAAGGGTGGAGATGCCAGTGAATCAGATAGCAAGGTCAAGGCAGAGTGGTCAGTGTCCAAGGCCCCTGATAAATGGGGGTCTGGAGGCGCCTCAACCCTAGCCAACAAAACCTGTGCCCCGTGGGGCACTGGCTTCAGAGAGAGGGGCAGGAGCGCAGAACCCCAAATCCCTGGATTTAAGGGAGCTCAGACCACTTGTCTATACGGGCAGAAATTCTCAAGATCATGGAGGATGTTGAAGAGTTCCCTCTGGGTGGCCATCTTGACTGGTTATCAAGGGCGTATTGAGGCCAGGTCACAGAGTAAAAGGAAATAAGGTGTTCTGGACGTATGGTGATAGCCCAATTTGGACAAATTTTGCAGTAGACACCCCAGGGGTCACTGAGGATCAGGTCTAGACCAGAAATTGCCCATTTCCATGCCTGTGCTGGAGATTGTAGGCTAGAGCAATGCATCCATTGTAGATGGTCTTTGCTCCGAAGCGGACTGATGTTGCCTGGAGCGGTATCAAAAGTCGGTCCTGTCAAAAAGAGAGTAAGATAAAATGAAGAGTGGCTTCCCACGTGGTGAGGGAACTGGGTCTGTCCAGCAGGGAAGGTTCAACTCTTCTCGGGCTTCTGGCACCGAGATGATAGGTTTCTCCGCCGCCGATGTAGTAAGCCAGATTAAGCTAAATTAAAAAGTAAAGGACCAGGTTTACTTGGGCAAAGCACTCCAGGGTGACCCTCCAGTCCCCAGAGATGAAGTGGGGGCTGGGGGAAAGAAAGATCACATGGCCTGCCTAAAGGAGGGGGCTTAAATACTTTGTAGACGCGGGTGGGGGGGGTTGATGACGTGTGCATCACAAGCTGGGTTTGTGCCCAACTATGGTAGCTTTTAGGCGGGGTCTTGAGCAGCTATCAGCTTCAGGTGGGCAGCCGCCACCGCCATGGAACTGGACTTTTTTTTTTTTTTTTTTGGCAGATTTTTCTTAGAGGGCAGGGTTTGGAGAAGGAATGGCCGGATCAAGCAGGAGTGAGGGAGAGATTCCAGCCGAACAGACAGAGAAAAGCTAGCAGACAGGTAGAGGACGCAGAAACTGTCAGGGGAATAAGGCTTAGACTTGACCCCGGGTACCAGAGAAGATGGAAGGAGAGGAGAGTTAAACGCAGGTGACCTGGATTAGGACATCAGCGTGGTTCCGGAACCTCGGAGCATAGGGTTCGAATTTCCCCGTGAATCTCCTCCAGCAATCGGAACCGCAAAACATCCAGGCATCACAACAACAAGCATCCGCCACGCTTTGTCCCATTTCCGGGGCCAGACCGGAAGTTCTCCTCCTGCCCAATAGTGAGGCAGCGGGGAGCGCATTCTCGCGAGAGCTCGGCAACCTGGTACTCAGGGAGTTAGCCATGGAGGGTGAGCGGGCGCCGCTTCTTGGTTCGCGGCGGACAGCGGTGGCAGCCGGGGCGTTTGCGGGGCGGCGCGCGGCGTGCGGGGCGGTGCTGTTGGCCGAGCTGCTGGAGCGCGCCGCCTTTTACGGCATCACGGCCAACTTGGTACTGTTCCTGAATGGCGCGCCGTTCAACTGGGAGGGCGCGCAGGCCAGTCAGGCGCTGCTGCTCTTCATGGGCCTCACTTACCTGGGCTCGCCGTTCGGGGGCTGGCTCGCCGACGCGAGGCTCGGCCGGGCGCGCGCCATCCTGCTCAGCCTGGCACTCTACTTGCTCGGAATGCTTGCCTTCCCGCTGCTGGCCGCGCCCCGCTCGCGCGCTGCGCTCTGCGGGGACCCGAGCCTCGAGCTTGTCCGTAATTGCTCGGCTCCCTTCCCCAACGGCACGGCGGTGTGTCCCGATGTCGCCGCGCGCCGCTGTGCTCCGGCCACCTTCGCGGGGCTGGTGCTTGTGGGACTCGGTGTGGCCACGGTCAAGGCCAACATAACGCCCTTCGGCGCGGACCAGGTGAGCCGGACCCTCGCCTATCCTCCCAGTTTTGCTTTTGCACCTACCGTGCACCACGCCTACCTGAACCTCTGCCTGACTTTGCACTAGGTGCGCTACGCTGAAGACACGGGGACCGTTCCGGTACTCAGCGTATCTGCATATGCCCCAGGGTTCTCCACTGATGGAAGGAGTCACCCCTATACTTCAGACTACACACTTGACTGAGCGACTGATGATGGGAGAGCAAGCTCCCCGACCTGGTCACCTGCACCTCACATCTAGAGAAAAATTAAGGAATCTCCCTTGTAGTGTAGATAAGATCACCTGCCTCTGATCCCTTCCTTCTAGTTAGGGAGGGGAGGAAGGAGACCGGGGAGGGGGGGACACTTCCTTGTAGAGTGCTCCAGCGCCTACTGAGTGGGTAGGAGGGAGAGAGCAAGGCTACTTGTAATCCAGGTGAGAAGGGAGCCCAAGAGTACGCAGCATTCCACACCTCGCACAAGTTTCATGACTGGTAAAGGGAGAGACTCATACAAGACCCTGTATCCACATCTGCCCCTGCATCTGGTACAGCACTGAAGGAGGGGTGGGAGCCACACCCGCCCTCTGCTCAGGGGGAACTTGCTTTTAGTGTGGGTGGGAGCCCTTGAGTAGACAGAAAGCAGGTGTGATCTGAGTGGTAGGATGGGCTTCACCCAATGAGGTGATTATTCATGACGTGATGGCCAGGGCGGTTTTCAAGAGAAGGTTCTTTCTAATGGCGGAGTCATTTGGGTTGAAATCTAAAGGAAAAGTTGAAGTTGTAGAGATGTGGATTCTGTGCATGTATATGAAGACCCACCACTGCCCTAGTTTTCCGTTTACAAACTTACGGGCAAGCACTTAGTTTTCATCTTCATTGTTTTAAATAGGTTTTGGAGTGGGCTGGGTAGGAAAGTCCAAAGCTGTGCTGCTGCTCTGAACACCAAGACCAAGAGGTGAAGGAGGAGCCAAAGCTTTGGAGAGCAGAAGTGGTCTGCTAGTGCCTGGGTGCTGCAGCTGCTCAGCTTCCCGTTTTTAGGGCTCTCACAGGCTAAGAATGGATCTAGTGGTCAAATGCAAATCGAGTATTTTGTAAGCAGTGGAAATTCTGTGGGGTTGGAGTGGCAGACTCTGTGGATAAAGCTCTTTAAGGTCCTGCTCTTTCCTGCTTACTCATCTCCCCTGCTTCCCCTAGACTTGGAGAATTGAGTAGTCATAGAGGCCAGATGTCTCCTAAAACCTGACACATGTTGTCTCATTGCAAAACGATTGCAAGTGGCTGCTGTAGAGAGTGGGTTGTGTGGCAGGTGGGTGAGAGCACACACAGCTCAGATTGCAGCTGGTACATGAGAGAGGAGTGGCTTGGAGGAAAGGTATGGACTCAGAAGTGGGAGGAGTGCAGTAGGGAGTACTAGAGGGTTCTTTGTGAGCTGCAGGGAAGGGGAGCCCTGGGTCTTGGCACTAAACTGATCTTTGAGTGCCTGAAATTGAGTGCCAAGGTGAAATCATTTGCTCAGAGAGTAGCACCATGAATATAGGACTGGGTCGTGTTCAGAAGCCTTGTTTACATGGTCCATAAGGTTAACCAATTCAGTAAGGATACATCTCAACTGTGACAGAAGTAGTAATTGCAGTACTTCAGATTTTGAGGCAGAAGGATTACCACAGGCTTAAGGCCAGCTCAGACTATATAGTTCTAGGCTGTTATGGGCTACAGAGAAAGACAGTGGGTCATAAAAGTAAAATATAAGCAAAGGAAATAGTTGTCACTTTAGAATTCTCACATGGGGCAGTTTCAATGACCTTGGCCTCTAGTGCTATATGAAGACACTGGGTCAAAAGCACTGTAGCTCTGTCTGAAGGTCTTAAGCCTAGGTGTGGTAGTTTGCATGAAATGACCCTCATAAGTCTCATATATGGATTCTTGATTCCTAGTTGGTGACTGGGGAGGATTAGGTGTGACCTTGCTGGAAGAAGTATTGGGTGTGGGCCTTATTTGAGATCAAGATCTGCTGATCTAGCCCACATATTTGGTGCTATAATGGACCCTTAGCCCTCTGGAAAATAAATCCTTCCTTCTATAAGTTGCCTTGGTCATGGTGTTTATCACATCGACAGGAAAGTAAGCAGCAAACTGGGCTATACCACACAAAGTGTACCTCTACTGTGCATCCCCTCGTTGGCCTAGTTTGAGCTTCATGGTGTACACAGAGCTCCTTAGACTTCGCACTCACAGCCCCTTTTCACCCAAGAACTTATGTGACTCAGAGTCGAAAATAGACGTCCAAATCAAACATTAACTGATATCACCCAAGTCATAAATTTGTTTTAAAGCAGTTCTTTGTTGTATGAATAACTTACCATTTATTAAAGAGGAAGTCCAATTTGTACAGAAATGAGATGGGTATTTACACAACTTGATACAGTTCAAAGCCATAGCTTTTGAAATGGTATGTGGTAGGGACATATTCAAAGTCTTGGCTGTTTGGAATTAAGCCACTGTGCTTCTGTGAGAGCAGAAAAACGTTCTCTGTGCAGTGGAAACAGTGCAGCTCATAGTAGGAAGTAGTGTCAAATCTAGCCAGGGAGTGTCAGGCAGCATTTGTTGTAGTCATGAGGCATTTTAGTGTGTGCAGCGTAAAGTGCACATGGTCCTTGTGCAGAATCAAGGCCACAGACGTCACAGGATGCTGCGTGGGCAAGCACTGCCAGGAACATCTCGCATCCATTGCACAGTTGATTCTGAGTTTGTTTTTGGTCCTTGTGCATTCAGAAACCTGTTACTGTTGCCAAGTTTCACACACACAGTTTGAGAAGCTTTGGTTGTAGTATGCATGGGGTGACTGTCTTTCTGTCCAGGCCTAGCTGATCAAGCACTGAGGGAGCAGATTGGATGCAGTATCTTAAGAGTCCGTGTTCTCCAGTAGATACTAGACCATTGATTAGCTCTCCCTAGCAGACCTATTGAATGGCTTCTGTGAGGGTCACTGTGAGTGGGTCCCAGCCTGCACACATCATTGTAGCTAAGAATAGTTGGATTTGGACCCTAGAGAAACTTCACAGCCACTTGGATGTGCTCAGTGATTGGCTCTTTGCTGTTTTGGTTTTATTTTCTGTTTGTGAGTTTTTGTTTTATTTTGTTACATTTTTGAGATGGGGTTTCAGTGTAGCTCAGGCTGGCCTCTAATTCACTAGTAGAACATGACCTTGAACTACTAATATTCCTGCCTCTGCCCAAGTCATGTCCTTCTCCCTCCATTCTTGGCCATTTTATTTTTTTGACCTGGGGTTTTTCTGTGTAGCCCATGCTGTCTTTCACTAAGTAGCCCCGATGGGCTTCCAACCTGTATTAGCCTCTGAATGGTGTTGTGGCTTCCACTGATTTTTGTTTTGTTTTAGTTTTTGATCTCTCTTCTTGCTCTATAACCAGGCTGGCCTGGAGTTCCATGTATAGCCCAGACTGGTATCAAAATAATGATGATCCTCCAGCTTCTGCCTCCTCAGTGCTGGGATTTCAGGTGTGCGTACTCCACCCATTTGTCTTTTTTAAAGCCCTTGTTTTGGGTGCTTAGCATACTTAGACTATGGACTACACATAGATGGTGGGGGTGATGTTCTTAGGTTTGGTTGTGCCTTTGTTACATAGAAGAGTGGTTTGGTTTTAGGAGATTCAGTCAAAGAGGTAGGTGTGTGTGTGTGTGTGAGAGAGAGAGAGGGGGGAGGAGCGGGAGGGGGGGATATGTGTCAGTGAGCTCTTTTGTTTCTGTGTTAGTTTTTGAGACAAGGTCTTTCTATGTATCCCCTGGCTGGCCTGGAACCCTGGAACTCAGAGATTTACCTGCCTCTGCCTTTATTCGTGTGTGTGTGTGTGTGTGTGTGTGTGTGTGTGTGTGTGTTCATGGTAATGGTGTGCATTTCAGGCCAGAACAGCTTGCAAGAGTGGATTCTCTCCTGTCATTCAGATTCTGGAGATGGGGTTCAGACTTTCAAGCTTTCTGAAAATGCCTTTACCTGCTGAGCCATGTCATTGTGCTCGCCCAGTATTTTTTTGTTTTTAACAGAAGTTAAAGAGCTAAAGATGTAAGAGAAGGATACATCCTACTTTTTTTCCCCAACTTTTCTATAACTTTGATATGTTTCAGTGAAAAGTAAGGTGTGGCCCCTCTACAGCTGAGTTACTGCAGTCTGTCTTCTGTGAACATGCTGCTCACCCGCAGCAAGAGGTTAGGTTCCCAGAGGTGTTAGGAGCACCTCAGGAAGTGAACATTCAGTGAGTAAGCAGATACATGGGCTTCTGGCCAGGGCAGTGGTGACTTGACAGCTCTGAGACTGCGAGAGACCGTGGGCCACACGTAGGTTCATCTTGTGGCATGTAAGTTGCATCTTTAGCAGGTAACTGGGATCCTAAGGAGGCACTTGCTCTCCGCTGCCTCATGACTGTTCTTTGAGGGAGATCTCAAGACCTCCCTTGTTATGTGTCAGCTACTTTGCAGGAGAAGCCTGATGGCTGGAAGGGTGCTGTGCCAATGTTTTCTGCCTGGGGCAGTTCTTGCTGCCCTTTCCTGTTTAGAGGAGTTGCCTGCTGTCTTTAAGGTGCTTCTGCTTCTCTGGCTGGTGCTGCCAGAGTGCCTTCTCCTGTGGGAGATGGGCCAGGTCACTTCAAAGTGAGTACAAATCTATAAGTCACTCTCAAAGGTGGCTCATTTGAAAGCAAAATTCTGCCCTTTGCCTTTCCTAATATTTACCAGTTGCCAAAGGTCAATCATTCTTGGTTGGGGATATTCGAAATAGTGAGCTGAGTGCTGGGTGCTTGTCTATGATTCCAGTACTTGGAAGGCAGGGCAGGAGGCCTAAGACTTCAAAGCCAGCCTCAGCTACATAGGGAGTTGGAATCCACCCTGGGTTACTTAGACCCTACGAGGAAAAAAGCTACCACATAGGTAGAGTAGACAGTACTGCCTTTGTGGTTTGCTTTAGTTTTGAGTCAGGCTCCTCTACTGACTGTAGGCATTCTTTGTTTCAGCAGAGATTCTGAGTGCTGAGTTTGTGCTGAAGCATGGCATCAGGACACCCAGGGGGGTGTTTGTTCCAGTTGGGAGAGGTTAGGCTGCTGCAAATCTGATACCGTCAAACCTATTCTCCTTTCTGCCTGCTGACCTTTCCTCTCCACTTGACTGCAGTGTTTTCATGGGGTGTGCAGGGGTTATGGGGAGCTTGTTCAACCTTGGCAGGACATGTGGTGATGTCATGCGACTGGTATATGGGGAAGCTGTGGCCTTTGGCCAAAGGCAAGCATGTGACAGACAGCTCAGTCAACAGCAGTTCCGTTTGTGTGCTGATGGATGGTGTGTGGCTACTGAGGCCCTGAAAGTAGGCCTCCTTTTATGAAGCAGCTGTGGCTGGAAACCTTGAACAATAAAGTCAGTTGAGTGCCGAGTTTACAAAGGGCATAAGGACTCTAAAGGTTAGGGTTCTGCCAGGCCAGTTGAACAAGTATTTCTTGGAGGATGAACTGTTTCTATGAATGTGGGAAGATGTATGTGGTCCTGTGATGTGTAATGGGAAGGGCTTGGAACATTTCAGTTAGTATCTAATGTTCCCTGTCTCGTGCTGGGTGTTGTGCGCATGTCTGTACTTCCAGTTGTTCTAGAGGTGGAAGCAGGAAGATCATATAAGCCCAGGAGTTTGAGGCTGGCCTGGACAACTGATCCCATTTCCAAAGAGGTGCTTTTGCTTTTTTTCTTTTTCTTTAAACTGGCCCCTTCCCTTTCAGGGTTGTCAAAACAATGACATGTTTATGTGTATGTGGTGTTTAACACACACAGTATAGTGTATATATAAAGAATAAAGAGCTGGGTAGTGGTGGCGCACTTTTAATCCCAGCACTGGTGCAGGGATGGAGGGAGCACAGAGGTAGGTGGATCTCTGAGTTTGAGGACAGCCAAGGGCTACACAGAAAAACCTTGTCTCAAAAAACAAAACAAAAAGTATATATGTATGTACTTTGAGTTTTATTTTCTCCGTTTCTTTGCTCATGTAGTTTTTCTTCTGGCCTGCCTCCACTGTGTCATGGACATTGATGTCCACTGTTGAGTAACATTTAAAAGCTTGTGCCTCTGCTGTAAGAAACTGTGACTATAAACTATTGCAGTGATGCCCGCCTTCAGAGTGGAACCTTTGTTCAGAACTGACGTGTGTAGAACAAAATCCTTATGATTGATTGCTTGCTTGCTTGTTTTGGGGGCTGGCGATGGCACTTAGTGGTAAAGGTCTTATCTAATATCTGCAGGGACCCGTGTTAAGTCCCTGGCCCTGAAGAAAGGAAAGATCAAACCAACAACTTGGATTTTTTTAGTTTGACATGATTATAACTATCTGACTAAATTCAAGCAAAGGACTTGCCAACACAGTAGCTATCATTTGGAGTTTAATAATTGTCAAGGAATACTCAGTTTTGACTGTATAGTTTGTACCGTCATCACCTCAATCTTAAATACTCTGTAGGAAACCATGAGCGCCAAGCAGAAGCCTTATTGCATGTTGTACTTGGCAACTTTGCCCCTGGTACTAGAGAGGAGATTGTTCTGTGGGTCAGAAGAGGTGCTGTGGAGTTAATTTTAACCCTATCCATCCATTAAGGATGTGTCTGTATATGTTCAAGTCAGTCTTTGGCTGTGGCTTTGCTCAAGACCATTTGTGCAATGCAACTGCAGAATGATGCTGACTAGGACCTGGCCCAGACAGTGTCTGTGCACAGGTGGAAGAAGCCAGGCGGGGCCTGTCTCGCCTAGCTACCAGCCAGGTGGGATCTGCAGAAGATACCTGGGTGAGGGCGGGTCACCCTAAGGGGAGAGTCAGCTTGGGGCCGATTTTGAGCACTTCTTGAGTGTGTTGATGAGATCTTTTGTGTAGCTCAGGCCAGCCTCCGGCTCATGATTTCCATGTTTCTGTCTCTCAAATGCTGGGATTACAGGTGTGCATCACTGGCACTGAATAACCTTTCTAATCTAAAATTGCTTTGTGATTGTAACTGTTTACTATGCCTACAGCTTAATTGTAGGCTTATCAAAGATTCTGATGTTTGGGCCCATGCCTTCCTCTGAGTAATTCTTTCTTAAGTGCATGGAGCCACAGCCTACTTGGCAATGTCCTAGTACTTGTGCTAAGTTCAGCGAGGCCCTGAACTCCATAGGACAGTGCTGAGTCCTGATAATCCAAGATGATATTCTGCTGGTCTGGGTTGGGCTGTAGGTTCTGGAACCTGTTTTAAGGATCATTCCTGCTGGTTTCAAGGTAGGCAGTCAGCTTACTTTGAACACTAGGACTTCCTTGCATTTGGAGCGGGCTTCAGCTCCTGGAATGATTGAGTACAAGATGTCTTTTGTCAGGAGACTGGCTGGATCTGTAAATAGCATTTTGATTGTGTCCTATTGTTTCTGAGAGAGACTTGAGACACCTCGTATCTGCTCTCGTAATGGAGATGATTAGGTACTTGGTGTAGTGGCAGGACTTGTAGCTGCTGTGGGTGGCTGGTTGGTCATTTAAGTATTAAGAACACTAAAGCTTGTGTTCTTTACAGAACAGATGAAAAATGTAGAGGATCACATGTTCTTACACATTTTTTTCCCTGTTACTTTAGGTCAAAGATCGTGGTCCAGAAGCCACTCGGAGATTTTTCAATTGGTTTTACTGGAGCATTAATTTGGGAGCGATCCTGTCATTAGGAGGCATTGCCTATATTCAGCAGAATGTAAGCTTTCTCACAGGCTACCTGATTCCCACTGTCTGCGTGGCTATCGCTTTCCTGGTCTTCCTCTGTGGCCAGAGTGTCTTCATCACCAAGCCTCCTGATGGCAGCGCCTTCACTGACATGTTCAGGATTCTCACCTACAGCTGCTGCTCCCAGAGAGGTGGGCAGCGGAGAAGTGGGTGAGTTGCACAACTTTTCGCTCCTTGCAGATAAAATACCAGTTGAAGTCTGGGATGTATGGCTCATGTGTCTGATCTCCAAGCCGGTTTTCATTCAGAAAGTGTGTGGTGTAAACCTTACCATTCAGCTAGCAGAACCCTGAGTTTAGTACTCTATGCCCAACTTCCTCACAGCCAGCATGGGTAAGGATGCCTTGATGCTGTTGCAGATTTTGAAGGATGGGATCTGCAGGGAGTACCATGGAGACACATCACGTGCTTTAGACACAGAAGTGTATTAATGAGAACTTAGGCTGTGTATGTTGTCAGTACTTATCTCTAAGGGAAGCTGCTGTCTCTCTTTTGGTCAGCATCGCATCCCTCATCCAGGGCTATGGCAGCTACTCTCTGATGGAGGGGACACCAACACAGCCTGAGATGCACTAGGGGAACCATTTACTCGAATGGGAGTTGCACAGCATCAGTGCTGATTGTCCCAAGCTTGGGGCTTTTAGAAACAGCCATATTCTGAGATCTACCCCCTTCTGCTGCTGATGGCGACCTGTGGTCCTGCTCTGTGAAGATGAATGAAGTTGAGAAATTAGCCAGAGGAGGACTTAGATGTTTCTATGTTTCCTGCAGACTGCCGTGTAGAGTAAACTGGTCCCTTGACGGTAGTTGTGACATTAGACAGCCTGCTGTACTGGAGTCACCAGAGCAGTCAAGGCAGAGAGAGAACCAAGGTTCAGGGAAGCTCCTTGACCTTGGTGGTCAGCTCCCTCCCAGTGATTTACTGAGCCTAAGGAACAGAGATGGAGTCGTTGTCCTTAGGCTTCCTGTGGGGTGGCCCTGGTTGTGAAAATGTTCTGCAGGCTAATGTGCATAGTCTCGCCCATGCTTGTCTGTGTCTGTTATTGGTGTACTGGAAGCCTCTGTGTGGCAGAACTGAAGCTACACAGTGACTTCTCTGGTTCTGTTGATGGCACATGAGTCCCTTGTGTGAAATCTGACTGTCCAACCTCCTTTGTGAATCTGCTAGAAAGCTGTTTACTCTGGCAGCTTTCAGAGCCTGTCCAGAAGGGGAGCACTGAGGAGCTTGCAAAGCTGATCCTGGTGTTTGCTAGGACCTGACTTTAGCTGTTTCTAATCTAGACTGCTAGCCATGGGCACAGGACAGCCCTTTGCAAATAGCCCTGATGACAACCTTTCAGCCAGGGTCCAGCATTACTCCAGGACCTGTGGGATATCTCAGTGCACACATGACAAAGGAAGGGGGAGACTGAGCAGTCTGCCTTTTTCTCAGCTTCAACTTTGGAAATCTTTGGGACAAAACTAAACAGAAAGGTTTGGAAAGTCAACTAAATTGTGTGAGCTTGCTGTGGAACCTGGCATTTCAGAGACATTACAGTGCCTGACTTTGTTTGCCCAGGGGATTGGACAACTCTTAGGATTGTTGTAACGCCTCAGTGCAGTGAGGGCATGTAAGGCTCTTAGCAGCCTAGTACCTGATGGAACCTTTCACTGTGCTACTGGGGGTATCTGGAGTGGGATTGAAGAGCTCCACAAGTGCCACATACCTGTTCTCCATGCGTCTGACTCTTGGTCTAGGTCGATGTGTTTGGAGGGCTGTGGTGCTGATTTTAGATGAAACCTGACAGTCTGAGTTCGCATCATCATCACCATACTATAATAGAGCTGGTGTGGGGGCTTTTTGAAGTACCTTTGTGTGGAGTTTTTGACAGGTGCAACGGGAGCATACTGTGCACCTAGCCTTTCAGAGCCGGGACACACAGGCTACACAGGTACAGGGAAACTGAGTCACAGTCTCTGTGGGAGGAGTGGGCTCTTGTCTGTGACTATGGGGGCTTCTATGTCACAGCATAGAGCACTAACAATGCAAGTGGATTAGGAGCTTTTTTTCTGAGACAGGGTCTCACGTAGCCCAGGCTGGCTCTGTACTTGGTTCATATCTAAAGAAGTGATTATTCTGCCTCAGCCTCCCTAGTGTTGGGGTTACATGTATGCCACCTCATTTGGTGATTGGGAGGCTTTAGACCATAGGTTCTCAACTATCCTAACAGTGCGACCCTTTAATACAGTTCCTCATGTTGTAGTGATCCCCAGTCATAAAATTATTTTTGTTGCTATTTCATTCAAAAACTAATTTTGCTACTGTTATGAATCATAATGTAATTATCTGTTATGCAGGATATCTGATATGTGACCTCTGTGAAAAGATCCTTCAGCGCCTAAGGGGGGTTGTGACCCACAGGTTGAGAACCACTGCTTTAGCCACACCCTGGTTCATCAGCTTTAAAGTACTGTAATGATACACAACACTGAAAGGCTCTGAGTGACCTGTGAGAGCCCTGGTGCCAAGGGGATTTGGTTCTTGGCATCGATGTGTTTCAGAGATATATCATTAGTGGGATGTGCTCATCACTAATAGAGGTATTGCCTGTTTCAAATATATGGGAACTAAAAATAAATAGGAATTTGAAGGATTTAGGGATGTCCTCAAATGAAGACAAAGTATCGGAACCTGTGACTCAGTGTCCCTCACACCTAATTCATGTGGTACTGGGCAGGCAGTAATTACTTCATCAGAATTTGGCTAACATACTAAGATATGGCCTTTAGTTTATCAATCTTCCCCAGCTTGGAATTCACAGGTTAAGTGCATAAGCTTTGTAAGCTAAAAATGAGGGGCTGGAGAGACAGCTCAGTAGTTAAGAGTACTTGCTGATTTTGTCAAGGACCTGGGTTTGGTTCCTACTACTCGTAGTCTTCCACGACTCTGGTTCCTGAAGATCCATTGTCACCTTATGGACTCTGAGGGCAGCAGGCATACATATATCACACATATATGCAGACAAGCTGGGTGTGTTGGCACATGCTTTTAATGATAGCAGAGACTGGCAGATCTCTGAGCTTGAGGCCAGCTAGGTCTACGTAGCAAGTTCCAGGACAGCCAGGGCTCCATAGGGAGACAGATAAACATACAGGCAAACTACATATATAAAATAAGAAAAAAATATTTAAATGTGACGGTTTAGTGAAATAGGGCGTAGGATTATAAACTCCAGTGCAAAAAGCTGGAATTGGGAGGCTCTCGGTGGGGTTCAGTGTCTCCTGTTGTTTTTGGTCAACAGTGAGTGCACAGTTCTGTACACTCCATATTGGTATTGTGTAGCTGGGAAAGATCTTGTTGCTATATGGAGGGCCCCACTTATTTTATAAAAACTGCAAACAGAGAGGCAGGGGCGTGACCCACAGCTGTGAGTGAGATGTTGGTGTCCAGGCATATCACTGTAAGACAGGAAGGTCTCACTCCTGTCCTGACTCCAACTCTGAGGCATTAGAATCTTGACACAGCTCTTGTCTCGTCTGTGGTCTCCGTCCTAACTTCCTCCTCGAAATGGGCCAGTAAGAGCCTTGGAGGACTTCCCGAGCCTGTGCTAAAGGAGAGTGAGTGAGCACTCTGTTGGTTCCCCATAGGCATGCTATAATATCTATCACAGTTCTTTACTTCAGACTGCCCCTTCATCCCTGAGAGAGATGTTGCTTTCCCTGCCATCAAGGCATCTTCTAGTCCCTCAAGTGTCTGCTTGTGTGATAAGCCAGTGTAGCCACAAGAAACATGGTTTGCTGTCAGCTGGATAGAAGTCCAGGCCACATTGCTGCCCTGTGGAGCTGCATGAGTTGATACATTGTCTCTGGGTTCATTAGACACAGCTGCCCTGTCCAAAGGCCCTGTGGTCAGCCACAGGAGCTGTGTGGGCAGTCCACAGTTAGTCACAGGAGGACTTAAAGCAGGGCAGTGCAGAGAGCCGCTTTCCCACCCCAGAAGTGATTTGTTACCAGAGCAATGTCCCTGGGGGTGGAAGTAAACTAATTCCTTCATTTTGTCTCCCAAAGTGAAGGCCTTGGAGTCTTTCAGCAATCTTCTAAACACAGTCTGTTTGATTCATGTAAGATGTCGCATGGAGGGCCGTTCACAGAGGACAAAGTGGAAGACGTGAAAGCCCTGGTCAAGATCGTGCCTGTGTTCTTGGCTCTGATTCCTTACTGGACTGTGTACTTTCAAGTGAGTGCTGCAGGTGGCTGGCCTCCCCAGCCTCATGGCAGGTGCTGCAGTGCAGGACTCAGGGTCAGCCACCAGTTGGCACAGTTTGCAGCCACGGACTCAGATTGGCTGCTTTGTGTTGGGAAACCTTTCCCAAGTGGCAGCTGAGAGTGGGGTACATCTGGTTGTCTGGACCCTCTAGCTTCTCATTTGGTTTCCTGGCAGCTCTTCTCAAAGAGACTCTAAGTTGACCCAGTAATTGCCATGTCTGCGTTTGAGAGGTGGGAGGAGTCATCCAGAAGAGGGAGGGTACACAGGCTTACTTGTACCATCTGCTTTCTTTATCCAGATGCAGACTACATATGTTTTACAGAGTCTTCATTTGAAGATTCCAGAAATCTCAAGTATCACCACTACCCATCACACGGTAAGAGATCTGGAGGTGGTGACACCACTCCTTTCTGCAGCTGCCACAGGTAGCTGGGACACTGCCACTAGAAGTAGTTCCTGACTGGTTATAGCCTGCTGAGATTGGGTTGGTCAGTGCCATTAAACCTAGTGCTGTCAGATTCCAGCTCTTCCCGTAGCTCAGGACACAGTCATTATCTCTAGTTGACTCATCTTGGAGGTCGTGTGTGGGTGGTTTGGGGAGCTGCTGTAATGCTGCTAATGCCGTACTCTGTGCAGCTGCCTGCAGCCTGGCTCACCATGTTTGATGCAGTGCTCATTCTCCTGCTCATCCCGCTGAAGGACAAGCTAGTGGACCCAGTGCTCAGAAGACATGGCCTGCTCCCATCCTCCTTGAAGAGGATTGCTGTGGGGATGTTCTTCGTCATGTGCTCTGCCTTTGCTGCAGGTGAGCCCCCCCCCCACACAACTCCCAGCATGGCTTCTGCAGCATGCAGCTGCTAGTGTATTGTGCTGAAGACACTGAGCAGCTGGTGACTCTTCATCTTCTGATATTCATTTCACATGTGTCATTTGAGGACAAACTTTCATCTTGTCGGGCTGAGTAGACTTGCCCTGTGCTGCTGCCCCAGGCTGCAGGCTGACAGTGGGT
>JAQHUG010000280.1:40882-56835 GCA_028555095.1 Dicrostonyx torquatus | reverse complement strand
AAACAAACAAACAAAAACCCAAAACAGTTTGATTATTTTATGTGTGCGGATGTTTTTGTCTGAATGTATGTCTGTGCACTGTGTGCATACTGTACCCATGAAGGTCAGAAAAGGGTCCCCCGGAACTGGAGTTGTTACAGATGGTGTGAGTTGACCTGTGGGTGCTAGGCATGGTATCCAGGTCTTGCAAGATCAGTGTTCTCAACAGCCGTGCTACCTCTTCAGCCCCTGATTCTGTTCTTGAGATAGGTTTTTATGTTGTCCAGACTTTTCTGAGACTGATCATCTTCCTGATTTATCCTTTGAATGCTGGCCTTACAGGTATAGCTATCACACCCAGCTATATATTTTGTTTTTTCCTCTTTTTACCTGAAGGGTTAAAATGCAGTGTATCCCTATTTTATATCTCCTTACTGATGCTTAAGTCCCCACTTCAGCTCCGTACTCTCTCTATTCCTGTGAGCACAGTTCTTCTAGTGTTTGGAACAGATCTAAGTCATTTTTCTATTTTCTTGTATTTATAGTGTCTTACATTTACTTATATTTTCATTTTTATCTTGTATGTGTTTGTTAAGTATGTTCCTAAATACCTTGCATATTTTAGTGGCTTTTGTGGCTTTTATGTGGGATTTTTTAAAAATTCTGTAGACTTTGGTGGATTGTTTTAAAAACAATAGTTCCTCCTTGTCTTCTGATAACCCCCCTCTGCCCCCCCCCCATGTTTACGCTGCTTTTGCTGAGCAGTTTGGGTGAAATTACTGGATACTTCTTCCGGGTTAGTACGGGTTAGTATGTGCCTTGCTCTGGCCACTGTCAGGTTAGCTCCTGTTTATGTACAGCTAGTGGCAGTGGTGATGCCGCAAACTAAGCTTCATTGTACATGTGTTAGCAGCAAGTAATTGTGACCTTAGGTTGTCTTTCTTGGTGGCCAAGAGAAATACCCCCACTTTGACAGTTTTTTTTTTTTTTTTCCTGCTCACATTAACTTTTTAGTATTTCACAATTCTAGATGTTTACTAAAGTTTTTTGTTTGGTTGGTTTTGGTTTCTGGTTTCTTGAGACAGGATTTCTCTGAGTAACCCTGACTATCCTGGAACTTGCTCTGTAGAACAGGTTGGCCTCAAACTCAAGGGATTTGCCTGCCTCCTGAGTGCTGGGATTAAAGGTGTATGCTACCACTGCTGGCCTTAAGATTTGTTTTGAAAGATTTCATTTACGTGTGTGTGTACATGAGCGCAGCTACCCATGGAAGCCAGAAATAGTAGGTCCCTGGGGTAGGATTTACAGAATTGTGCGCTGACTGATGTGGGTTCTGACAACTGAAATTGGATTCTCTGCAGGATTAATAAATGATTTTAATCACTGAGATACCTCTCCAGCCCCTTGTTTTTAATTGTCTGTATGTGTGTGTGCAGGTATGTGTGTGCAGTGCCTGCAGAGGCCAGAGGAGGGCATTGAATCCTCTGAAGCTAGAGTAACCAGTGATTTTAAGCTATTGATCATGGGTCCTGGAGACAGAATTCTGGTCTCTGCAGGATCAGCAAATGCTCTTAACTGCCAAGCCGTCTTCTCAACCCCTTTCTTGTTTAATGAAAAAAAAAAATAATGCTGAGAATTTTCCCGTTACAGCTATACTTGTTAACTATGTTTACTGTAGTTTTGTTTTTACTTACTACTTTAAAATTTTTATTTTGTGTTCCTATGGGGTTAGAGGTGTGCAGGCCCCAGCACATGTATGGAGATCAAAGACCAGCTTGCCTAAATGAGTTCTCCGCTTCCATCATGTAGGCTGTAGGGATCAAACTCAGGTCATCAGGCTTGGTGACCTCGCCTTCATCCACTGACATGTCTCACTGTCCCAGAACTTTGCTTTGATTTCCATTTGATCTGAAAGTCACTTGGGGCTTTTTCACTTTGGTACTAAGGTTTGTGTTTGTGCTTTTGGTAGTGGTAGTTCATATTGTAGAGCTGAGGGGGATCATCAGTCCTCTGTTGGGGGTTTGAGGGGGGTATCACCATGGCACAGTCATGAAGTACCACCAACTTGTAACTAAGGTTCCCAGTGATTGTTTCCGAGGTGTTCCCTTTAGTATTCCTGCTCTGTTGTCTCTTCTCCTGGAACCTCAGGCCCTTAATGTGGGGTACTTCATTTTGGTTCTGCTCACAATCTGTTTTATTTTCTAGAACCTAGGCAAGTTTTTGAGCTTCATCTAGACAATTAGGCACATTTATTTGAGGAACTGCACATTGATTAATTCTGTGCCTGTGGTGGTATCTTTGGAGACTTGGGTTGCTTACAGGAGCATAGGTATCTTCACAGTGGCTGTGCCATGAACGAAATGTATCTGCCTCCTCCAGTGACCATTAGCTGCATGCAGATCCTCATGTGTCCTCCTAGTTTAAAAAAGATGACCAGAAAGAGTAGTCCAGACACTTGAGGGTTAAACTAAGCATAGTGAACTTCCCTGTGAGGAAGAGGTGGATTAACAACTGTGATCTGCCTACAAAGCTCTCATGGTCACCCTCCTTTCTTACACATGTCAGGCTAGTTGATAAATGCCTGTAATACACTGAAGACTTAGCTCAGTGACAACCTTAGTGCTCCACTAACCTGCTTCTCAATTCCAGGAATCCTGGAGAGTAAAAGGCTGGACCTGGTGAAGGAGAAGACCATCAACCAGACCATTGGTGGTGTGGTATACCATGCTGCTGACCTGCCTATTTGGTGGCAGATCCCACAGTATGTGCTCATTGGCATCAGTGAGATATTTGCAAGTATAGCAGGTGAGACTGAATGCTGGTGGCATTTGGGTCTATCTGTATTATACCCTGCAGTTTTCTGAGCAGGGCCATGGTGTTTGGAGGGGGTGGGGTGGGGGTTGTAGCTTACAGCATGAATTAGTAAGTAATAATCCTCAGGCTGAGGCTGCCTTTTCCTGTGCAAAACTAGTGTTTCCTAAGATATTTTCATGAGTCCATGACCTGCCCTGTGTGTGCGCCTTAGAAAGGAAGGGGAGAAAGGAAGGGGAAGTGGCTGTGGGAGGCTTCCTCTGGACCTGTGTGTCCCCAGCCTCTAGGCAGAACACAGCTGTGCTTCTGGCATAGACTTACATGAAGAAGCAAACCTGACTTAGAGCTTGTTCTCATGAGCCTCTGTCACTAGAAAGACTCTGCAAGGACAAGGTGTCAGTGCAGATCAGCTAAGAGGGAGGGAAAGAGTAGCATGCTGGTGCTTCACCTCTCAAACCTGGCAGAATTCTCTGACTAGTGACAGTGGGCTTTGCTTTGTCTTTGCTCCACCCGGTCATTGGGAATCTCAGTTAGGTGCTTGAACCTATTCTGCTGTGTTGATTATGAAGTAGGGTCCGTATGGAGAGCCCCCCAGATACATCCAAGTCTTGACTTACAGCATGATTAATAAAAACCCAGAGACATGTATTGGGGTTCAACTTGAAGTTCAGAAAAGCAAAACATCCAGCCACTCTTATCTCTACCTTAGTCCAAAATGCCAATTCTGCCTCCAGGAATCTCAGAATGAGACTGTGAGCTGTCTCCTCCTGCTTTATATTTTTCTCTAGTTTTGGAATTAAAGGCATACACCACTACTGCCCGGTTTCTATGGCAAACTAGTGTGGCTACTGGGATTAAAGGTGTGTGTCACCACTGCCTGATCTGTAATGCTGACCAGTGGGTCTGTTTTACTCTGATCTTCAGGCAAGCTTTATTTATTAAAATACAAATGAACGTATCATTGACTTTTTATTCAAAGATTCATTTTATATGTATGGTGTGTTGCCTGCATGTGTGTATGTATACCACATGCATGTATTTCCCATGGAGGACAGAAAAAGGAAGGCATCAGATCCCCTGGAACTGGAGTCACAGATGGTTGTGAGCCTCCATATGGGTACTGGAAATAGAACCCCTGTCCTTTGCATGAGCAGCCCGAGCTCTTAGCCACCGAGCCATCTCTCCAGCCCCTGAACTCTTGACTCTTTGAGAAAGGCTCTAACACTGTAGCCCCACCCACTGTCTTGAAACTTGCAACAATCCTCCTGCTGTAGCCTGTTGAGTACTAGGATTTCAGGTATGAGACAACATGTATCTGTCTTGTAACAAAACTTGTTAAGTGAGAACGGTGTTCTTCCTTGACCTCATGGTGACCAAGGTGGGAAGCTGACCGAGGGTGACCTCATGGTGACCAAGGTGGGAAGCTGACCGAGGGTGACCTCATGGTGACCAAGGTGGGAAGCTGACCGAGGGTGACCGCATGGTGACTAAGGTGATCTTCTCAGTGTAGCCTCCTTTTCCTTTTCTCTAGGTTTGGAGTTTGCCTACTCTGCTGCTCCCAAGTCCATGCAGAGCGCCATCATGGGACTCTTTTTCTTCTTTTCTGGCATTGGGTCCTTTGTGGGCTCAGGACTGTTAGCCCTGGTGTCTCTCAAGGCCATTGGGTGGATGAGCAGCCACACAGACTTTGGTAAGATTCTAATGTCTGGGATGAAAAGCAGGGTGCTTGCTGCTGCCGCAGGATGTGTGAAGTATCCAGAGTGTCCCAAGAGGCCATTGGCCCAAACCCTGTGTTCTTGAGGTTTGCGGTGAGTAGCACTGCCTTGTCAGCTGTTGCGTCCAGCTCGGCACAGTCTGCAGAGTCGGATGAGGTAGACTTGCATGGCGGCTCCTGTGTCAAGCTGATCTGAAGTTTTGGATTCTGGATGTTTCTCTAGGCAGCTCTGCAGTGCTGTGGGTGAACAGGAGCTACAGCATTGTTTGCCTTTTAAACAAGTACATGTTCCCTGAGGCCATATTGTCAGCATTTCCCTGCTTGATATTACTTACCCACTTTTATTGCATTCCTGGGAAAGTCAGGAATTTGTTTTCTAGAAGTTGTGTGATTCCCAGAGCCTTGGGTAGGATTCCTTGGAAGGCCCTGGGGTAATGTTTAGAAGGCTGAAACCCCCTCCCCTAGATGCCTGTAACTGACTCTAGCCTTGTGAGGTCAGTTGTACAGTCAGCTGGTCTGGGACTTGCCCTTGCTTTCATCCCCCTGGGAGGGTGACAGCCCTGGAATGCCTCATTGGTTCTGGGTGCCATGGAGTCAGCCTGCATGGTGTAGACTTTCCCAAATGTTCATCAAAGAGACCAGGATTCTAGTTACTGTTTAGTTTAAATGTGCACATATGACAGGCAGGTGGCTGTTGTGGTGCATGTAGGGAGGATAACTTTCAGGAATTATTTGTCTCTTTCCCCTGTGGGATATGGGGATCAGTCTCAGACCATCAGGCTTGCATGGCAAGTGTCTTTATTTGCTGAGCCATCCTGCCAGTCCACAATCCTTTGTTTTAGACAGGGTATCACTCTGTAGCCCAGGGTGACCTCAAAGTGCAGGAATACCTTTCCTACATAGACAGTAGTGAGATAGTGTCCAAACTGGGGTGAAGGAAACAATGCAATCTCACAGGGGACCCCCCCCCCCCACAAGGGACACCACATAACTTTGACCACCTCATCTGCAGTAATGCTGGCTCTGCCTCCCGAGTTCTGGATTATAAGTGGGAACTGCCTTGCTGGTCTTAGACTCTAGTTCTTTAGACTCATTCTTTGTGTGCAGAGTTGACTGCCTTTGGTTATTCCCACTTGCAGTCCACTCCTTCCTACCTTATTTACTAATTTAGTGTCTTAACATCCCCCGCTGTTTGTTTCTGATAGACTGTAGCTTAGCCTTGGAGAGTTCGATTGCTGTGTTCAAGGTAGTGCTAGGCAGTACCCAGCAGACTCACTTTCTACTAGAGAATGGGATCAGTGCTGTGCAGAGACCCTGGTGTCACCTGGAGAGAGATCAGGCGGAGTGGGTCCTTCTAGAAGAAGGTCTCCTGCAGAAGGGGGTGGTAGCTCCAGGCCAGCGCCCCCTTCTCACACCAGCTCAGGACCCTGTCATGTCTCTGCTAACCACCCTGACCCTGCACAGGAACAGAGTCAGCCGTGAGCACCTCCTACTCTGAGAGGCACCCTGTTGATCCCGTGTGCCACTCACTTACAGACTTGTGTTGCAGTGAACTTGTTCTTTCTGCCCTGATGAATATTAGTGTTTCCAGTGTTGGCTTTATGAAGGAGCTTTGGTGGGCATTGCTGTTCAGGCCCTACATTTCATTCTCTGAGGACCAGGAGTCTGATGAAACACAACCTTTTTTTTTTTTAATATTTATTTATTTATTATGTATACAATATTCTGTCTGTATGTATGTCTGCAGGCCACAGAGGGCACCAGACCCCATTACAGATGGTTGTGAGCCACCATGTGGTTGCTGGGAATTGAACTCAGAACCTTTGGAAGAGCAGGCAATGCTCTTAACCTCTGAGCCAGCTCTCCAGCCCACACAGCCCTTTTTTTTAACCCCTCATTATGATCTTCTTTCTGTGACGGCCCAGGACAATTGCTTCTTGGGTGATGGGTACATGTTTGAATTCTCTGCACATTCCCAAATGAGACTGGGTTCTGTTATGTTTTCTGCTCTGGGGCTGACAGTGTGGACATAACAACACTGTCCACCTGGCCTGCCAGCTTCCAACACTGTACATCATTGGTACCTTATCACAGTTGGGATCAAGTGTTCATCCCCTGTAGTCACAGAGGAGACAGGTCCTGGAGGATAGGTGTGTCACTGACCATGAGGGAGCAGGTAGAGCTGGGCTCCGTTTACTGACTGAATCATTCTTTGGACTGTGAGGTTCGGGGTAACTGGGCTCTTCCACTATGGGCAGACTTAGGACCTTTGTCCTTCCCTCTGGGTCAGAATCTTGCATGTATTTGTTTCTTGTAGGAACATGTGTTGTGCTTGATAGATATTTGATGCCAGTAAGCATCTGCTCAGGTAGTAAAAGGGTGTGTAGAATAACCCAGCATAAAAGATGTCAGGGAGAGAAGTTTCACCTTCTGAATAAACACTAAAACATGCTTTTGAAGTGTCAGAAAGCTCAGAAACTTCCAGCCACAGCGTTAACTGTGTGTCAGTTCCTTCTGTGGGACAAGTCACCTAGAGTATGACTATGCTTCTTGGCTGGCCCTGGTGACTTGAATGATACCTGTGGCTCCTGGGGACAGGAGCCAGGCGGTCACCCTGCCACTCTGTCGTTACTTTGGTCCTGGGTCAGTGCTGAGTAGTGGTGGTGCTGGATTTTTTAAGTAGTCCTTGAGGAACAGTGGTTTACAGAAGCGATTGTGCCAGGTGGGCAGCATTGCAGCTGTTGCTGCTTGACCCAGTCAGTGGAGACCATAGGCGCACCTTCCAACCTGGCTGTTGGTCTCCGTAGTCTGTGGCCCTGACCTGCACCGTTCTCTTTGTTTAGCATTTGGGTGATGTAAAAGATGTGACAATGCTTTAATGAGACCAAGATGTGTCTATTGCAGCAGTCAGGGCTACCTGGGCAGTGTGTGAAACTTGGAAGAGATTTAAGACCGGAAAAAGCATCTGTCTTGCTCTAGTGGGAGGCTATGTCCTCATTGCTGCCTATCATGTGGGAAGGCCATACCCTGTGATCATGCTATGCTCAACACCCTGCAGCGTTTGGTGAGAGAAATGAGGTAGGGACTTAGCCCATCCTCAGAAGAGTTGCTCTGTTCTGAATGTAGAGAGTGACTTTTAAGTGGAGTGACGAGAGAGTACCTCAGAAAGGTAGAAATGAATGCCGTGGCAGACACAGTCAGGAGCAGAGTGCCACTCCCTCCCATGTTACAGATGCAAGTTACCATCATGAACCTTCTCAGAGAAGTTACAAGTCTTTCTCAGCCCTGTGGGGGATCTTCCCTGTGTCAGAGCTGGGTCCAGGACAGCTACCTTCCTCCCTCCTTTCACCCAAATGGGAGAGCCCCTGGAAGGGAGGTGGCTAGTGCAGAGTACTCTCTCAGGTGGCCAAGAGCCAGTGAGAAGGTGCCCTGTCCATAGAGTGCACTCACCAGGAGGCGTCTGCTCACTCCTAGGGAACATCAACAGCTGCCACCTGCATTACTACTTCTTCCTGCTGGCCGCCATCCAGGGAGCTACACTGCTGCTCTTCCTCATCGTGTCTGTGAAGTATGACCGCCAGCGAGCCAGGACGGATGGGGTGCCCGCCAGCACAAGGACCTGATGCAGCCAGCCAGCATGCTCACAGGTTCTGCAGACTGTAAGGCCTCAGTGCCTGCTAACCGCCAGGGCACTGCCAGCAGGCCCATTTGAGGGAGTGTTGGTGGCACAACTTCTGAACCTGCATGTTGTCTGGACTGGCTTCCCCGTCCCTGTGCCCAGATGAGTGTGGGGAGTGACTTACTGTGATCAATCTCCTGTGCACTGGGTCTGCCAGGGGAGAAGCGTGGGGCTGAGAATGTGGGCTCACTGAAGGGCTCTGCTAGTTCTAAGCCTGCCATGCTTTCTCTGTTTGAGTCCTGGGCAGCCACTGTTCTGCTGCTGGCATCCTTATTCCTTACAAACACTGTTACTCTTCCTCATAGCTTCTCCTCTAAGATCAGCAAGCACTTCCATTGAGGGGTAGGGGATTCTCTTTAGAGGTGAAACTGTGGTCGATGGAATGAGGGTCCCTAGGAGCACTGCTCCATTCATAGTTTCTTTCTTGTCACAGGTCTTGCTGATGCCAAGGCCTTTGGGTCAGTAGTGTAGACTCATCTGAAAGTAGATTCTGTTGGCAAGGCAAGGGAGCTTTCTTCATTAGACTAGGCTGGCTTCAGATGTGGGGCCGCCTCTTGTCTGCCACCTGAGTGCTGAGATCCCACACAGTGATCAGTGGGACTGAGTTCTTGAGTTACCAATGTGCTTTTTTAAGCACATGCATCAGTAATCCTGAGGACACCGTGTCCTTGCTGAAGCTAGATAGCTGCTGGCAGAAGACTGGAGTCATACGGTGGCAGATCCTCTCCTAGAACCTGACTGTGGGTGAGGCTGGAGGCAGGGGTGAGTGGGAAAGCCCAGGAGCTGTTGGGCTGGTTGCCCCCTTTGTATTGTTACTGATGTACCTGGAGTTTGTTCTTTGTGTTGCTGTGTTTTGTATAATTTTATAAAAGCTTCTCATACATGACAACAAGAGCTTCCTGGGTTGTTTCTCTGTATTCTGCCTCAGTTTGACTCCCTCTACAGGTTTAATTTCGTGACAGCTCAGCCTTTTATTCCCTTGGCCAAGCGCTGGAGCCACTGTGTTCAAGTATGTTTCTGCCTCTCGCACTCCAGATGGAAAGGATTTGGAATGAAAAACACCCACTGTACCCCTTGTTCTTGTTTTAAGGGGGAGGTAGTTCTGCAGAGCTCAGCTTACGTCTTAGGAGAAGCTGGGTGCTGACATCTTAACCTCCCTCTGTCCCAATGTAGGCTTTCTAGGGCTGGTGAGAGAGCTCAGCAGCTTGCCACCAAGCCTGAGACCTGTGGACGTGAGTGAAGAAAAGAACCAGTTTGCATGAGTGACCTACACACCACTGGGACATACGCTATCCTTGACCCCAAGTAAAGCATGCCATATTTTTAAAAGTAAGTTTTCTTGACAGGATCTTTTGTATTTACATGAAAGAAGGCCACAGAGAAAGAGCTCTGCCTCCCCCGTGTGTGCTCTGGACACTCTGGACAAGGTATCTATGGCCTCCTCAGCCCTTTGACCACCCAGGGAGCACCCTGTGTGAGACAAGAATGGCAGCTTGCAAGGGACCTCGGTGTGATGAAGAGGGCCTGTGTGATCTGTCTCAAAGCTCCTGGGGTTTGATTTTAACCTCTGTCACTTGCTGATTGGTAAGAGCATCCATCATTCTAATGAGACCCTAATGGGGCTGGCTTCAGGATCAGCCATACTCAATGAGTGGCACATCCAGCTGGAGACAGCAGCAGCCAGTGATGGGGGTCTCCGTGACTATACTGATCTCCATAGCACCCACAGGATGACATCTGGGGGGCTGCTTGGTTTGAGCAGAATGAGTGGCCTTCCCTTGTCTTGTTCCCCATGTCTGTTGGGATTAACGAACTGCCCAAGTTCAAGTCTGGGAGTGATTTGCCATGGTAGTCAGACTCAGGAAAAGAGTATGGAGGGATCCAATCAACCTGCAGTCCTGTGTCTGCAGGTCTACCTGCAGTGGACTCTGTGGAACCTGGCTGTGGAGGAGCAGGTGCCTTGACATTTGCGTCTGAACAGACTGTAGGCTGTAGTTTAATCTACAGTTCTAAACAAGAAGTTGAATAAACAGAAACTGGGATGTGCTATTTGGGATGTTCAAAGCGGTGTCTGCCCTGAGGTCTTGGCTATATTACGTTTGCTGATCTCTGAGGAGACAGGAATAGCTTCTTCATGGATGTGGGTGGAGAACTACATATGTCCCCACAGCCTGAGGGGAGAAGCAAGAGAGATTTTAATAAAACCAACTTCTTTCAAGGTGCTTGGTCCCTCAGGGCTGCAGTTGGTATACGTGAGCAGGCCATGGCCCTGTGTCCACTGCAGTTTGCTAGAAGGCCTCACATATGCAAGGCTCTGGGGCAGGTTACAGCTTAATGTCCACTCGTTGCTGTGGCTTCTTTGGGGGTGAGGCTGGGGAACAAATAAACACTAACCTTTTTAGGATTTGAAGACCCTTCCAAATGCCAGCCCCTTTTCAATCTGAGGCAACAAAAGGGGCCCTAATGTTTACACTGCAGTTTGAGCACTCGGTGCCAAGTGCTCCCTTCATGTTACCTGTGATGGCACATCTATGCTGAGTACGTCCCAGACATCTTATGTGGATTCACACAAAGAACAAAACACTTCCATGGTTATTTTAAAGGGTTACAGTCTGACATCTTGTTCTTGGAAGTAGGGTCTTTAAAAGGGAATGATAGACAGAGGTGGTTTGCTGAAAAAGAACTTGTCAGGCACACAGGAACGAAGTACAAGAGTGCTAAAGCAGAGGGCAGATGGCACCAAGTTGGGTTTTAGTGTACCAAAGACATGCTGATCTCCAAGTCACTGCACTGCCGGGATCCACGAGGGAGGCAGTCTGGGCCCAGGACTCCATTTCCTGTCTGCTTTCTTGAGTCTCTCCAGATCTGTAAAAGACAGCTCTCTCATCTCAGGTAGGTGACTGGCCCTGTGGTAACAGCCCACATTTGCCTTTCTGTGCCTCTCTGGCCATATGAACACTGAAGGAGTGGGAGGAGGCAGCTCCTGGGCCCCAGGACTATGACATGGTTTTTCCAGACTTTGTTTCTAGCTCTGCCCTCGCTGATCATACAGGCACTAAATATGTTAATCCCCCAGCTCTTGGGTCATTTATCTCTAATTTTCCCTCTAGAACCCAGACCTGGACTCTCAGATATTTTCACAGGGCTAAAAGAGATGTCTCCTACCTGATCATAATGATGTACAAGTGTGCGTTCAGTCTCTTGTGGGAAGAGTAGGTCGGGCAGATAAGCCTGGGTACTCATCCTTCAGCGATGCATCAGTACCCAGCACATTTTGCTACTACCATGTGGGATCCTGAGCAGAGGTTGCACCAGCTAGAGGAGAGCCAGGAACGGGGAGGGGCGCTTTGGTAGTTTGAATGAGAACGGTCTCCATGGGGTCTACTGCGAGAGCAACAAATGCTTTGAGCCTCTGAACCCCATACTTGTTTTTTTAAGAACAGAAGTGGGACTACTGAAAAGGTTCACACATCTGACACCACCTGACCACAGAGGGGGAACTCAACTTTTTGCCTTTGGTCCCAAGTGAAAGGGGGATTCTGGGGGTTCCCAGCAACACCATAGTGGCTCACAATCATCTCTAACTTCCAAGGAATCAGACGCCCTCTCCTGGCCTCCATAGACTGCATGCATGTGGTACACAGACATGTAGGCAAAATACCCATACACATCAGGGGCATCTAGGCAGAAGTGAGACTTGGGGCACAGCTTGCTCTCCAGTAGTGATGGTAATATCAGGCAGGTGCAGGACAGCGCTCAGTAGCTTCTCTGTTTCTCTAAGCAAGGTCATTTTAAGGTTCTGTGTGTACTTTTGGATGTCAGAGCGTTTTACATTGTAAAAATGCAGCCTTCTGAAGACCCCAGGAAATTGGCCAGGGGGCCTGAGAAGGAGCTGGGTTGGATTGTGACCCTCACCTTTAAGGGGTATCTAAAGGAGATGTAACTTCTGTCACAGGTTGTGGTTGGTCGGTGAGAGGTGTCCGTTGTTGGCAGAGTACTGAGTCGCTGTCTGCTAAGAAAACAGCTCCCTGACTTTGAAAAGCCCAGTAGCTAGCAAGAAGACTCGCAAAGCAACACTGAGTTTCTCTGTCTTGGACTGACATTACACTGATTTTTATCACTCCAGTCAAGCAAGTCCGTGCCATCCCACACCCATTAGCAACAGTTTGTACCCTGTGGGAAGTTCATCCAAAAGACCCATCTCATCTGTCTCTGTCTCTTGTGAACGATCTGACCAAAGGCTGATCAGAGTGGGCAGCCCAGTGACTTTAGGGCAGGAGGAAGATCCATGAGTGCAGATTCTCAACACATCCTCTTGCTCAACTTTTGGCAGTCTGTACCAGTGACTGCTCCGTACGCACAGGACAGTAGCCCACGCTGCTCTTGTGGCAAAGCAGAAAGCCAGGAGAGGTGGAAGGAAGCTGCCTCACCAGGGTCTAGTTGTACAACATTCCAAGTAGGCTGGGACCCCCTGGGTGACTGACCAGCCTGGTGTGATCTGATGGAGGTTGGACTCCCCCTGTTGGCCAAGAGGGAAATGGAAACTGGGAGGCTTGAACGTGAAGCAGTGAAGTTGGGGGGTGTATGCCGTTTCTGAGGGGGAGCCTGAGTCACCAGAAGGGCCTGGATGTACTTCCCCCCATGCATGGAGGCAGCGCTACACAGCCAACTCACCACACAAGACAGAACTCAGGAAATGAACTTGACAGCCCCCATCCCCAAGGTTAGAGACGGTGCTGAGCCTAGTCTGAATAGCTAGATAGTTCTCTACCCCAAGGGTAAAACACTTTTGGTTTCATTGTCCAAAAGAAGATAGGTGCTTTTGAAAGGAAGGGCTTTGAAATAAATTAGAATCTTACAGATGTGACTGTCAATTACAAATGATAGAAGTTGCTAGAAATCTCAGAAAAATGGGTTTTTTTTTGTTTTTAGGGGGGTGGGGGAGTACAGTTTTTGTCTACCTCTGTAGCCCAACCTGGCCTTCAGGACCTGAATATGTACCTCAGACTGGACTGTAACTTGAAGCAATCTTCCTACTTCTGCCTCTGAGTACTGGGGTCATAAGTGGGCATCACCATACCCAACACACACATGTATGTGTGTTTGTGTATGTATGTATATAATTGTGTATATAATATATAATGTGTATATAATTGTATATATGTATATATACACGTTTGTATGTGTGAGTATATATATATGTAAAATTTTTACTTATGATTTTATCTTTACAAGAATATCACTATGTAGCCTTTGTAGCTTTGGCTGGCCTGGATCGCCTATGTAGATCAGACTGACCTCATACTCAGAGATCTACCTGCTTCTGTCTCCTGAGTTACCACTACACTCAGATATTTATTTTGTATATGTATTTGTATGTGTCTGCAAGTGTGTCTGTATAACATAACATATGTGCAGTACACATGGAGGCTAGAAGACAGTGTCAGAGCCCTTGGAATTGGAGTTACAGGTGGTTGTGAGTCACCATGTGGGTATTGGGAACTGAACCCATTCCTCTGTAAGAGTGCCCAGTGCTCTTCTAATTGCTGAGCCATCTCTCCAGCCCCACCTCCCACCAGTATCTGTTTTTTTTTTTTAAATTTTATGTTGATGGGTGTTTTGCCTTCATGTGTATGTGTACACCACATGCACACAGTGCCCTCAGGGCTAGAAGAGGGTGTTGGGACTGAAGTGACAGTTGTAGACTGTCACATGAGTTAACCACTGAACCATCTCTCCAGCCCCATACCTGATTTAAGGAGTAACAAGTGTACTTTAAGACTTTAGTGGACATATAGGACCTATTCAAAAGACATTTTCAAAAATGAACATTTGAATCCCAAGTCTCATCTATACACATTATACTAATGTCATTATTGCCATCAAAATGTTAAATTCTGTTGTCATATTTTTTGTGAATATAAGTTTTTTACAGATCCAAAGCAGGCTGGTTACATATGTGTGTGTCCTCTCATTAGTTCCACAGTTGTGTCTGTAATAATAAAAACAGTTTGACTGGGCCATGGTGCCGCAGGCCTTTAGTCCCCACACTTGGGAGGCAGGGGCAGGCAGGGCTCTGAGTTTAAGGCCAGCCTGGTCTACAGAGTGAGTTCCAGAAAATACAGGGCTACACAGAGAAACCCTTTCTCGAAAAAAACAAAAGGAGGAAAAAGTTTGGGGCCCCGGAGAGAGAGTTCAGAGATGAAGAGTGTGGACTGACTCCTCCACAGAGAACCTAAGTTGTTCCCAGCATCCACATTTGATGACTCCCAGCTGCCTGTAATGGACACTGCAGCATGCACAGGTGCACACACATGTCTAAATATCTTTACATGTAAATTCTTTTTACTTATTTTCAAATATCACTCTTGTGTAGCAAAGCCTGTCAAACCCAGGTAACTGAGCTCCAGCAAAATTGCAAGCCATGTTAGCTCAGTCCATTCTGACACAGAGAATGAATTTATCTAGTTAGGGGCTGGAGAGGTGGCTCAGTGGTTAAGAAACCTGGCTGCCCTAACAGAGCTGGGGTTCAGTTCCCAACACCCACATGGCAGCTCCTAACTGTTCTAAGCTCCTAACCAGTTCTAAAGTATCTAACACCCTCACACCAATTCACTTAATTTAAGATTAAATGAGTTTGTTTGTTTGTTTTGGTTTGGTTTTTCGAGACAGGGTTTCTCTGTAGCTTTGGAGCCTGTCCTGGAACTAGCTCTTGTAGAGCAGGCTGGCCTTGAACTCACAGAGATCCACCCGCCTCTGCTGGGATTATAGGCATGTGCCACCATTGCCCGGCTTTTTTTTTTTTTTTTTTTTTTTTTTTAAAGAAAATAGAAACTCTGTAGCTTTAGTTGTAATTCTCTATGTAAACCAGACTTGCCTAGAACTCACAGAGAATTGCCTGTCTCCACCCGCCTCTGCTGGGATTATAGGCATGTGCCACCATTGCCCGGCTTTTTTTTTTTTTTTTTTTTTTTTTTTAAAGAAAATAGAAACTCTGCCCAATGACTCTTGCTATAGTATTCAAAATGGGATCCTGTGATGTCATTGCTTCAGTGGGCTGCCACGCACATCCCTATCCCATCCTGGGCGCCTGCATGAAGACGTTTCTGTACTGCCCACTTTGTAATCTGCTTAAATACACACACACACGCACACACACACCATTGCAATTTGCTAAAAGCTCCTGTAATACAAGATTTCTGAAGCTCCATTGTCTAGATAACCTGATTAAAATTCCCATCTGCCTGAGCAGAAACAGTACGACCTTCCATTTTCGCAAAAACTCAGCCCCATGTGGGGCACTTAGAATCGCACAATAGTTCTTCAAAGACTCAAACAGTTCAGTCAGAAATTCAATGGAACAAAGGGGCCAAACAAAAGGAGCACACTGCTTTGATGAAGTTTTGACGTAGAGCCTTCTGAAGTGCGGGCGATCTGCGTGTATGGGAACACCTGAAGGTTCTTGGCTAGGACTGTTTATCCATCACTGTGTAACAGCTGCCCAACTTGTTGAACACCTTAAAACCACACCCACTCACACCCCTCTGTGGGCTGGAGACACTGGTAGACTTGGGAGTTGTTAGATCACATTGGCCATTGTGTCTGGTTTCCTGCTGAGAGGTTCTCCAGGCTCTCCTGAGGAGTGACTGAAGAGCTTCAGACTGTGACAGTGCCTTAGAGCTGGGGTTGGGAAGGCACAGCAAGAAAAGGGGAAATGGATGTCACTAAGCCTCAGAACCTTTGTTGTCACCCTGTTAAAATCTCTATTAG
>JAQHUG010000280.1:23172-38267 GCA_028555095.1 Dicrostonyx torquatus | reverse complement strand
CACGCACACACATACATAAAAAAATCTAAAACTTTATATTCATATTACGGCAAAGCCAAATAAATACATCTTCGGTGTCTTTTTTTTTTTTTTTTAAAACTTGCAGTCACATTCACAACAGTGCCAATGATTTCCTAGTCAGCTGAACAACATCTCAAAAGTCCTGTTTTGGTCTCATGAACTGATTAAATTCTAACCCTGATTATAATAATACCTGATACTGTATTCAAAGCACAAGTATGAATGTCATGCTGTAAGTCTGAGAAGTCCGTGTGCTAACCGAGGCGGCAGCACTTGCCTCTTCCCGCTGCGGGGATCACTCGGCAGGGCAGGAGGATTGCAGGAAGTTCAAGGTTAGTCTGGACTACAACAACTTCTAGACCAGACTGGACTACAGGGTGAGATCCTGTCATAGACTCTTAAATAGGGGCTGGAGAGATGTCTCAGCAGTTAAGAGCACTGGCTGCTCTCGCAGAGGATCTGAGTTCAATTCCCAGCATCCACATAACAGCTCACTGTAACTCCAGCTACTGGGGATCCGATGCCCTCTTCTGGCCTCTCAGTACTGCATGCACACACTATAAAATCATAGGAAATGGTGAGGACTCTAAAGACCCCATGACATCCACCATCACTTCTGGAATAATCTATGCTAGACCCACAGTGCCATTAAAAAAAAAAAAATCAGGTGACTCACATTTTTCTTTGAGACAGGATCATATGCAGCTAAGGCTGGCCTCAGACTATATGACTGAGGGTGACCATGAACTTTTGATCCCCTTGACTTCATGTCCCGAGTTCTAGGATCACAAGCATGTACCACGCACCCCATGCAGTCCTTGTGCATGCCAGGCCGACTTCTCTGTCAGCTGAGCCCCTGCCCCAGCTCTTCCCCGCTTTGTACTGAGCTTGTTTCTGTGAAGACCCATATAAGCCCCACATTGAGTCTCAGTGCCATATCTAACTCGTTTTTATCTCCAGGTCTGGTTCCTGTGGCTGGTAAGGTCACACAGATGTGGCTTTCACTGACTGATGCTGGCTGACACTAGTCTCAAGTTTCCAGGACTTCTAAGACACTTCTCACGGCCTAGTTTCTGTCCCCCTCCAGCAGAGTGTTCTCTTGGAGTCTTCTTCAGACTTCTGCAATTATTTTGTCGCAGAGACAGCAAACCAACACCCTGGCTCCTCACATCCTCCTGTTCCAGAAAAGCCAGAATTTTTTCTTCCCTGGGCTTCTACAAAGGCACTGAGCTCGATGCGGGTAGATCTCCGTGAGTTACTGGTTCCCCAGTCTCCGGTGCTGCCTGGCTGAAACTGGAAACTTGCAGCCCCCAAACTTCAAGGTCCTGCTAAGTGTCCCACCTACTCCAACTGGAGATGCATGGTCCTGGGCTGTTTGTTTTATTTTACTACTGTCAAAGCAGCAGACACTGGAATTTCCTTCACAGGTTTCTTTGTTTTTCAATTACCTTCAGTTGACGAGAGCCCCAAAGGAGAGCAAATGTTCCTGTTGGAAAGTATAGAGATTGGAGACAGAAAGAAAGATGGACATTGGGGGATGGCTTCATTTGTCTGATGGGCATTTCTCAGGGGACTCAAAGATGGGAAGAGTGAGGCTGGACCAATTTTTGAATATACACAAGGGATCTGCACAGGGAGGCAGTTGGGGCTTGCTGGCCTGTCCCATTCAAGTAACTTTGAATGAATGTGAGAAGATGGCTTCATTATAGGATGTTTTCTTTCAGAGAAATTAGGAAATAGAAGCAGCGCTAAGAACGAAGGGCAGCTGATGGGTCACAAGCGTCACCGACTCCTCATACCCACAGGACTTTGTACTTAATGGTGTGTTGGCTTCCCAGACTTACGGTGTTGGAATACAACCCCTGCTGCTCTTGCCCAATAATAGGAGTTATTACCCCAGGAAGTGGCAGAAGATGCTGGGTGGAGACTTGTCTCCCTATTGTCACAGTTTAGATGTCGAGTGTCCCCACAGGCTCATGGTTTTAAAGTCTCCAGCTGATGGTGCTGTTTTGGGAAACTGCGGAACCTTTGGAGTGTCAGGATGGGGTTTGAGACTGATAGCCAGGTCCTACATTCAGACCCCTTTGTCTGCTCCTGGTCTGGCCATGTATCAGGTAGCTGCCATACACCCAACCCCTGCTATGAAGCTGTCTGCCTCCAGCCCCTCTGTGATAGTCAGCATGAATTATATACTCTTAGAGTCATCTAAGGATTGTGCTGGATTATTTAGCCTTTGGGCAAGCCTATGGGGGATTATTTATGTTAGGTTGAGATGGGGAAGACCTGTCCACTGTGGGTGGCAGTAATCCTTGGGCTAAGATCCTGGATTTTATAGAAAGGAGAAAGATAGGATTTGGAGAGATGGCCCCGTGGTTAAGAGCACTTGTTCTTGCTGAGGACCTGGGTCTGGTTCCTTCTTATGGTCTCCATGGGCACCAGGGTGGTTCTTCTATGTGTTGCTTTCATTGGTTGAATAAAGAAACTGCCTTGGCCTTTTGATAGGGCAGAAATTAGGTAGGTGGAGCAGACAGAACTGAACGCTGGGAAGAAGGACAGACAGGCAGACACCATGAAGCTCCTGCCTGAGACTGACAATGGTTAAAATCTTTCCCGGTAAGCCACAACCTCGTGATGTACACAGATTGGTAGAAATGGGTTGAATCAAGATGTGAGACTTAGCCAATAATAGGTTAGAGATAATGGGCTAGGCAGTAATTTAATTAATACAATTTCTGTGTGGTTATTTTGGGTGTAAGCTAGCCGGGTGGCAGGATGCAGCCTGTACCTCCTACTACACACACAACGGTGCACATAAATGCAGGCAAACTCTTAGATACATAAGATTAAATAAACAGCCGGGCGGCAGTGGCACATGCCTTTAATCCCAGCACTCAGGAGGCAGAGGCAGGCGGATCTCTGTGAGTTCGAGTTTGAGGCCAGCCTGGTTCCAGGACAGAGCTAGTTCCAGGACAGGCTCCAAAGCTACAGGGAAACCCTGTCTCGAAAGAAAAAAAAAGATTAAATAAACATTTAAATCTAGGGGAAACTAGCTGAGCACAAGCTCCTCGATATGATCCGCAGCTTTGAGCTGATCTTGCAGGCTGGAACTATGAATCACAATGAACCCTTCATGCCTTAAGTTAAAGCAACAGGGAAAGATGTTACGATACCTTCTCCGCTCTGATGTACCGTCTCCTAAAGTTCTGAATCAAAACTCAGCCCCTCATCTCTTAGGTTGCTCATGTCCGGTATTTGGTTCCAGTGGTGAGGACAGATAACCAACATCCATGTTCTTCCTTCTTTCTATAATTATCTGTTCAGGTCTTAACATGAGCCAGTTGCCATGAAATGTTCAAGAAGAAAACAGTCGCAAGCCCTGGTGGTCTAGTTGGAGGCTGATAGAAATGGGCCCCAGCAAACAGTGGATCAGATCAAAGTACACATCACAGGAATAATTAGTAATCAGTGCCTCTTGGGAAATCAGAGGCAAGATGGTGAGGGGTACTGGGGACATATGGACTATGGTCTGGTCTGGGTATTGGTTCTGGAGGCAGAGAGATGATCCAACATCTTAGGTCTGTTTAAAGGATGTGAATGGGGTGCACTTAGGAAACAGATGGGAGCAGCAGAGACCAGAGCAAGTGACACTTATTCAGTGTTGTGTCCAGGAACAGTGGGGACCATGTGACTGCCAGGTTACCAAGATGTCCTTTCTGCGGCCTGTCCCAGCTCCAAACAACTGACTCTATGAAAAGGCAAATGCATGGTAACATGCCATCTCACTGCAGCAGGAAGGGCTAAGGACTGTCATCAAGAAAACCACAAGCGCTGGGGAGGACAAAGGAACAGGGACCCTGACACACTGCTGGGGAGATCTGCTGGGGAAGGCAGCCTGGACTTCCTTGCAAAGAACTAAAAGTGGATTTGGAGTTGGCTGGTGGGGTAGCTTCAGGTGCTTGAGGCGGTCACTCTGTCCTTTGAGGGAGCCTAGTAAGGAGCCCAAATGTCTGGAACTTACAGAGCAAGGAATCCACACCGCCCTTCCTCTGTCCCCCTGCCACATGAAGGGGTTCGTTCCTACTCAAGCAATGTCCTGAGCTACCCTCACCCACATCTAGGGCACTAGCAAAGACTGTATTTCGCTCACCCCTGAATGTGTGACTCTGCAGACCAGCAGTCAACACAGCCTGAGGCTGGGCATTGTGCCTGGGATGCCTGCCTTAACGTTCTGCATGGTGGTAACTGAGAACAAGACATCCCATGGGGTGGGGTGTTGGATCCACGTACTCCATCCTGGCATCTAATTCCACCTTATCAACAGCCCTCACCATCCCTGCAAAGGAACCCCCAGGCCTCTGTGCCTGATGAATCACCCGTTTGCCACAACTTCTGGGAACTGCTTTCTGAGGCCCTTCCTCCCTGGTTACGTCCTCAGTACTTACTACACAGCCTTTAATTACTTTCCCATCGATTTCTCTCCCTGGGAGCCAGTTGCAGCTGAGGTGAAACTCAAGGCTGATGGAAAATTCAGAGTGTTTCACACGCTCCCCATCCCAAGGACTCACATAGATAAGAAAGTGTTGCCTTCGGGGTACTTAAGCTAAGTAATAGAGAAGTCTGGACATCTGATCAAAGTCTCGAGTGCTGATCACAGCCAAACATTTAGAGATGTTGGCCAGGAAATAGAAGTGGTGCTTTCCAGTTGGGAAGGTTAAGGAGGGTCTAGAAATTCTCAGCATGGTACTGGCATGGTGTGCAGACCCGAGGCAGAGACAGGTGAATCTCAGTGAATTCCAGGCCAGCCTGGTCTACACAACAAGTTCCAGGTCAGACAGTGAGAACCTATCTCACAAACCAAATCTCAAGAGGGCTCACCACTGAACTGACTCTCCAAGGATGTTGGCTCCATGGTGGGATTATCTTTCGGGGATGGGATCAGCTACTCTCTGTATACCATCACTTCCCAAGTACTGCGGGAACCAGGTCAAAATCATCCTGAAAAGGCCTGCCATGGGCCCTCTTTCCCAAATGCTGTGGCTTGGAACTGGAGTAACTCCCAGAGATGCATGTGTTGAAGGCTTGGTTCCCAGCAGGTGGTGCTGTTTAGAGGCGATTGCACCACTAGGGTGCCAACATCTTCAGGGGTTAGCCTAATGAGCTCAGAGCTGTATGTGCTCCGAGGAGGACATATGAGAACGGGTGGTGTCTTTGAGAGACCCTCCCTCTCTGCTTTTGCCTCCTGTCTACCATAAGACAGGCAGGTTGTCTCGTGTACCTGCCAACAGATGTTCATCACCCCGGGCCCTAGCAGTGGAGCCCACAGAAAACAGAATAAAACCTCTGAAACCAGGAGCCGAAATACACCTTTTCTCACTTTTTTCCCTTAGGTGATTTTTCTTTTCATGGCAGTGAAAGCAACACTCAAAATAAGCTAAACCTCAAGCCTTCTGCAGAGGCATAGGATTCCCTGGATAATAAAGGGGCTCTCATTTTTTTAAAAAAAGGGTTTCTCTCTCTCTCTCTCTCTCTCTCTGTGTGTGTGTGTGTGTGTGTGTGTGTGTGTGTGCGTGCACGCATGCATGTATGTATGCACAAATCTTAGGGTATAGTCATTCATTTAAAATCTCATTCAGCTCCTATTTGAAGCATCCCAAAAGCTTCAACTGTGGTAATTGAATGACTCCCTGTGATCCACCAAGATTCCATTGTCCTTGACTAAAGGCATTAAACCCTCACCCCCGATATTAACACCCTTTTTGGAACCTCAAGCCAAACTGCTCCATAATAAAAACGAAAATTACTTTATTGCATTCAACCCTCAAGTTATTCACTTCCATCCCTCAAAAATTTTTATATGCTTTTAACGTATGGAAAGCAGGCATCAATGGCCCATAATCCCTTAAAATGAGAAATCATATATTTTCTTTCTCATGATAAAAGGGCTTGGCTCTGCAAGGAGAGAGGAGAGAGATAGCTGCTTTCCTGTAGTCACCCCGGTGAAGGTCACTTCCCTTCAAGAATGGCCAGCTTGGGGAAAAGCCCAGAGACAGGAGGGACCATGATTGTGAGGTTCAGGGGTTTGACCACAAATCTGTCCAAACCTTGTTTATGGTCTTTACCTGGATTAACAACAACAAAAATAAAAATAAAGATCTGGCCAGGGAAATAAATGTCTTGGGAAAGTAAGAACCATGTTCCAGCACAGTGAAGGGGCATCCTGATGGTATCCTGGGAGGCAGGTGGGAGAAGGGTTTTTGCAGGGTATGCAGTGTCGCAACTACCTCGACCAGCAAGGATGACGCAACACCGGAGCTCTTCTTTAAGCAGTTTATTCAGGCCTTTTGACAGCGATGTCTCTCTCCAGGCAAGCCTCTCCCAGCCCTTAAGTAGGCCTGGGCAGCCAACCCTGGACAGCTACGTAGGCACTACCCATTGGTCCACGCATACACAAGTGATCACATGATTCCAGCCATAGTCTAATAAGGAGTTATTTACCCCAAAGAGTGCTCGCCATCAGGAGGGTGGAGGGCAGAAGCCTGCGCCATCTTAATGGCGCAGCTCCACGCAGCTCTCTACAATGCAGTCTAGTTTTATGTTACCTTGACACAAGCTAGAGTCATCTGAAAGGAAGGACCCTCAATTGAGAAAATGCCTCCATATGATCCAGCTGGGCATTTTCTTTCTGATGCATGGGAAGGGTTCAGCCTGCTGTGGGTGGTACCATCCCTGGGCTGGTGGTCCTGGATTCTCTAAGAAAGCAGGCTGAGCAAGCCATGAGGAGCAAGCCAGTAAGCAGCACCCTCCATGGCCTCTGCATCAAGAGCCAAGAGCCTCCAGGTTCCAGCTCTGTTTGAGTTCCTGTTCTGCCTTCCTTCAGTGACGGGCTAAGATGTGGATAAACCATTTCCTCCCCAAGTTGCTTTGGTCATGGTGTTTTGACAGAGCAATAGAAACCCTGACTACAAAGACTGGCTTTCATTGGCTGAGCAGAAATCCGCAGTTGCAAACCTGTTATGATTAGTTAGGTAATCTGGGAGCTCCTAGCAGGGAAATGCTGACCTCAGTGATTTATCCAAGTCCCCGGGAACCTCCTGAGCCTTGACCTGCAGTGGATGGAGTCTAATGTCACCTTCCATTTCATTTGGAAAGGGGGGGCCTGAATTACTGCATGCCCTTCACACTTGCCCCCATCCACCTTAGTGCTTTCCCATTCTAGCCTTCAGGTAGGCTGAGGGCCATATTCTTCTCCCCAAACCAGCCAGACTGTTTCTTATACATGGTCTGATTACAGTGAGAGAAAAGACCGGAAGCAGTATAAGACAGCAGGAATATATTCTCAGTTCTGGAGGTTAAGAACCAGAAATCAACATTCAGCCGGCATTCTCTAGTTTGTAGACTTAGCACTCAGTCCTCCCCTTCTGCTTTCTCGTGCTTTCATCCAGACCTCTCTGTTGGAACCACTCTGCCCTTAGAGGGCATCAGCCCAGAGATTGGGAGTGTCCACAGTCAAGGATGCTTCTGTCTGCCTATCAGCGTATCCGGAAGGACCCGTTTCTAAGTTTGCATCCTGGGATTTTAAGTGGATGTGAGATTCAGGTCACTGCCTAGCTAAGTACAGATGGAGATGGTGGTGTAGCTAAACCACACGCCATCGAAGGGACAGAAGGTCTCCGTGGACAGTTCTTACGAGGGAAGAAACTTTCAGGCACAAGCCCAAGCAGGACTCCTTTCTCGTCATCGGCTAAAAAGGGTGCAGCATACCTACTGTGAACCAATCATTGACTTTGGGAGGGGACATCCCGAGATGAGTGAGACACATTGTCACCTGGGCAGAACTGATTGGTGTACACTGCTGGGCAGCTTGTTTGCAAAAGTGGCCTCTGTCTTAGGCTATACCCCTCCCAAGCATCATGAAATGAGAACGGTAGTGACTGAAAAGAATGATGGGGCCATCCGCGCTGCTCTAAGGATCAAAGTGCTTCTGAGCCAAAGAAGCCAGCACAATCCCCACTCCACGTGGTTCCATTTGTATGACATACATGGACGAGGTGAGTTCACAGAGACAGTAAGGAGGTGAGTGGGGAGGAAGTCCCGTGGAGTCTGGGCCCATGGAGAAGGGGTTCTGTTGGGAATAGTGAGAAAGCACCAGCATTAGTTGTAATGGGGGCTGGGGATGTGGGCTCAGTGGGTCAAGTGTTTGCATGCAGCTCCATGTTCAATACCCAGCAGGGCATAAATTGAGCATGGTGGTCATGCTTGTAATCTTACTTCTGGGGAAGTGAAAACAGCCTTGGAAGTTGAAGCCTTAGCTATAGAGCAAATTCCAGGTTAGCCAGGACCACTTGAATCTCTGTCCTAGAAAATTAATCTACCATTGTAGATGCGTTACAAGGGATGACTAATAACCATTCGGATGTACACTTGAAGTGAACAAAATGGGTGCTGTTTGAATCACATCTTGATAAGGCAGTTAAGAGTATTCAGCACTGTTTCATTCAGAGCTCGCTTTGTGACTTGCTTTTGCCTAAAGAAGGGATGGATGAGAGTGGCTCTGCCAATTCCAAGTTCTCTAGAACCTTCTAGGCCTGACATTTCTTATCATCTATCCTGGTGAAAGTAAGCATGGGCAAGATTACCCTGTTTTTCCCAGAGGACACGGCACCACAACACACATGAAGTCTTTGTAGATCACTTCCCGAGCCATCTCTCTGAGTACCCCGACGCATGAAAATGCAGCCAAGGTCAACCAAGCACTCAAGCACCCTTGATCAATGATTGGCATCCATTCAACCTCAATTGTCACATCGAGATCCACTCACAATACTGGAAGTCACTTTAGGGAATGCCACTCAGAGGCTTTTAGTGCATTCATAGGTGGGTGTCCACCAACACCGGCAACTTTAGGACCTTCTCCTCATCTACCAGCTCCCTGTTTCTCTTCCTCCTATCCCTGGGTCCACCCACTGGGTTTCTCTTTCTGTGCATTTATCTCACATGGGCATTTCAGAGAAACAGAATCATTCATATATCATCACATGAACTTTGTGGCCATTTTCCCTTCTCTTGGCATAATGTTTTCAGGGCTCGTCCACACCACAGTGGAGCATCATAACCTTTCATGAACGTCGTCAGTTATTTACTTCCAGATTCTATTCGAGCTGCTTTTTTTACTCACTGTGGCTTCCCCACTTTCCAGAGCCGAGCTTTCTACATAAAACACTCGTGGAGTGAACGATCATTTTGAGTCGTTGAGTGACTAATTAAAGACTTGGAAGGACGTTGTGATGATTCATCTCCATTGTGAACTTTACAGGCTCTAGAGTCACCTGGGGACAAAACCTCCCAACCTCTGGGGTGTCCACAAGGAGACATCTAGCTGGGGTTCACTGGAGGGAAGACCCCCCCCACCCACACACACTGAATGTGGTCAGAACCATCCTATGGGCTGAGGTCCCGAACTGAATAAAATGGAGAAAGTGAGCTGAGCACCAGCACTCATATCACCCCCCTCCAACCAATCCCAGTTCCCCCCCCACTCCTGCTCCCCCCACCTTCCTCCCACCTCACTCCTATCCATTCCTCAGAGAGGGCAAGGCCTCCCCTGGAAAGTCAATTAAATCTGTTCCATCACCTCACTGAGGCAGGACCAAGGCCCTCCCCCCAAACCTCTCTCTCTGTGCCTAGGCCGAGTGAGGAATCTCTACAGATAGACATCTCTCTCTTCCTAACTGTGAACACCATATAGCCAGCTGTCTCGCACTTCCCCGCCATGATGGACTGCAGCCTCAATACATCCCTCCTTCCTTTAATGCGACTTTTTTTGTCTTCAGGTGTTCTGTCGCAGCAATGGGAAAAATGGCAAATATAGGCATGGAATCACAAGTTGACCTGTGTTGGGGTGACCTAGAACTCCGTAGTCACATAACCATGCAGGCCACCTCCCCATGCTGTTGTGACAGTTGCCCCAAAAGGTGCTGTGACTTGCTTCAGTCCTGTGCACAAGGGGTTCGGGACTTAGCAGAGCGAGTCTTTTCGCCCTGCCCCCATCATTGCATAAGGACATATGCACGGTCCCTTTTGCTTCTAGCCACACTACAGCTCCGACAAGGGAAGACAGAGAGATTTCCTTACCTGGCACCTTGCCTCAGGTGAACTCTCCCGGACTCCACTTGCCACCTTCCTTCTGAGGAAGCCTGAGGAGAACCAAAGGGAAGTGGGCCCATGGCCTTGTGCGCCCTTTAATCCTCAGGTTCTGAGTGGCAATGAGTTACAAGGCCATTTAAATTGATTTCAGCATAAACAAAGTCTTTTGTTGAAAGTAAAACAACAGCAAAGCAAAACAAAACAAAATGCTACTCATTTCTGAAGCTTGCCATCGGCAATGGTGGGCACAGGCTGCTGCAATCCGTTTCCCCTCTGTTCCTGGGAGATTGCGAAAGAGTTTTTATCTGCATTGCTTTAGGGGTGGGGGTAGGGGGAAGAAGGCTAGTCACAAATGACCTGGACGAATCTTTGACTGCAGGGTGTATTCACACCAGAGTTAGACTTGGGGCCTGCAGAATGTTCTAGATTCCTTCCAGAAGGTCCAGAAAACTTTTGGAAGTCAAAGTCTGTCTGCTGAGAGTGTTTTGTCTGGCAAAGGGCACGTGTGTTGGGAAGAGTAATAATTTTCAGTCCCCAGGAGAGCCATAAAGCCCGGACACATCGTCCTGCTGGGGCTTGCATGCAGGATTTGTAACTGATGCGCCTAACACCTACCTTCTATGAAAGTCTCAGGGGCAAGGCGAAAAGGACACATGCAAGATGTGTGGGCCGGCAGCTGATAATTCACCCTAATGGTGTCAGCCCCAGCTGCAGACCTTTCGAAGGAGGTGAGTGGGCCAGCCTCCTGGTTCAGGGTCTGTGTTAGTGATGCTCAACCTGCCCCCACAGCATCTTCTGGGTTGGAGGGTGGCATATATGTGGTGCAGCTGAGGACATTGGCTTTATGTAAGAATACCCCTAAAGGGCTAAAGGGCTTCTCTTTGTAGGATGGATGAAAAGGACTTTTCTTTTCTTTCTTCTTTCTTTCTTTCTTTTTTTCCTTTCTTTTTTTTTTTTTTTTTTTTTGCCTTTCCTCAAACTCATTATATAGCAAGATTGACCTTGAACTCCTGACCCTCCTTGCCCTGCATCTCGGGGAGCTAGGCTGACAGATGTCTACCACTAGACCAGGGAGAATTACCGACTGACTCCTGTGTTTTGTTGGAACGTGATGCCTGCTTGCTACAAAACTCCCACAATTCAGAGATCCATAAAGGGGAATTCATCCCCATTACAGCAGATCTAGACTGTCTGGGGTCTTTCTGGTCTGTTTCTATCAGTGGATTATGTCATACTTGGCACTGCCCAACGAAAACGGGATTCTAATCTCCACAATGCTATTAGACTTCCTTGCACTGATTTTTAAAATTTATTTTATGTGTGAGTGTTTTGCCTTCACCATGTGTTTACAGTGTCCTCAGAGGCTTGAAGATGGTGTCAGACACACATGGGTGGTGAGACTGGAACTAAGGTCTTCTGCAAGAACAGCGAGTGTCCTTATCGGCTGAGCCTTCTCTCCATCAACCTGACTTTTTAAAAACTCCTGCTGTCACCAGAGTTTTCTCATGGGAAATAGAGGGACAAGCGCCAGCACGGTGTCCACCTGTGTACTGTGACCTGAGGTGCTTCACTTCTTAGAAAGTTCTTTTTTCAGAAACTTTGGTACACAGAGGTAGCGAGAACTGCCTCCTGAACTCTCACAGCTGCCCAGAAAATACCAGGTGTCTTTGTCCTGAGCCACCCCAAGCCCTGCGACTCCCACTGCACCAAGACCTCAGTTAAACAAACATTAGTCATTCTTTTCCACCTCACTCTCTCAAGTCTTTACCTATCATCCATCTAGCTATCCATCCATCTGTCTGTCTGTCTATCTATCTATCATCTGTCTATATAATCTACCTAGCTACCTGCCTATCAATCTATCATCTATCCATCTATCTATATAACCTATCTACCTACCTACCTGTCAATCTACCATCTATTCATCCATCTATCTAGATTATCTATTGTCTATCATATATATATATATCTGTCTATCTTCTATCTATCTATCTATCTATCTATCTATCTATCTATCTATCTATCTATTTATCTACCTATCTATCTGCCTACCTATCTATCTATGTATCTATCAATCGTCTCTCTGTGCTGGGGATGGAACCCAAGGCCTCGCTAACACCAGCCAAGCACTGCCTTTCAGAGTTATATCCCAGTCCCAAAGAATCTTCTTAACCACACCCGCCTCTGAGGGTAACTTTGGCTTGTCTCCAAAATACAGCATTTCCCATTTCAGCTCTCATAACCTTGTGTCTGCAGAAATGTACAAGGGCTTGAGAGGAGTTGTGTTAACAGTGGCTGCCTCTGAGCCGAGGGAGGCCCCACATCACCTCTATTGATCTGCTTCTGTTTGGAGTGCTGTTATCCGCTTTGATGAAGGTGGCCGAACACCATTCTCTAAGATTCCTCAGTTTTCCAGGCCAGAGTGCACAGGCCTTCCACCCTGCCGGTCAAACAATCAGACAGCATCCTAGAACTGTCCATCTCAACGTCCTGTGGACCTACGGTTAAAAACCTTATCTGTTCCCAGCACCTGTGGCTGCCATGGAAGTCAGGGGAAGGGAAGGGAGGAAGGAAGAGGGATTTGCCACTTTCTTAAAGACAAGATGTCAGGCCCACAAAGATATTAATGAATGTCAAAATACATGGCCAACTGCTGCTAAACTCTCTTTCCAAACCCACAACATTCTCTGCTTACACGGGACCAGGAAAGGTGAACACAAACATTTAACTCCCTCCTGTCCCAGATCAGCTAAAACCACTTTCAGGCCGATGTGTGGGTTTGCACAGGGGCACGCATCTGGTAAAAGCCATTCTTTCCTCCCTCTCTCTCGTACCAGTCCTGAATCCATTCTCTCTGGTTGCAGGTGGAGAAAGTATTACTGTTTGGGGAATGAGTCCATGAGGCTGACATTTGACCCAGACAGTGATCCGGAGATGTGATTCTGAACACTTGGAGTGGGCAGAGGAGAAACTGGCTCTGCTATTAGAGGGACTGAAAAGCTATCGAGCTTCTTGATGGCCCCTTCCTGCTGCCTGGAACAGAGAAAGACAGAGCTAACAGATACGTAATTAAGACCTTAGATGAGCACCTGGACCTAGCTATACCAGAAGCTTCAAGAACTGACATGCGGGCCAGAAAGATGGTTCAGCAGCTGAAAATGCTTGAAGCCTAGCCTAATGGCCTGAGTTCAATCTCCAGGACCCAGAAATGAAAGAACTGACTTCTGCAGGTTGTCCTGATTTCTCCGTGCGCCCCGGCACAAGCATACACACACACACATACACAGAAAGAGAGAGAGAGAGAATAAATAATAAAAAGAGCTTGTCTACGTGTGTGTTTAAAGATGTGTGTGGTAGTGTGGTGCATGTGCCAGAGGACAACTTGCAGGAGTCTCTTCTTTCCTCATGTAGGTCCCAGGGATTGAACTCAGGTTATCAGGTTTGGTGGCAAGCACCTTTACCCACTGAGCTGTTTCCCAAGCCACAAGGAACATTAATACCACTGAGAGACAATATGAATGGGTGCTCTGAGGAGAGAGTTCAGGCCTCGTCTTGGTTTATTCTGTCTCCTCCATTGTGGCTATTCAAAACCCAGGAAATGATCGCGAGGTTTCAATCTTGCTCCTGGTACTCTGGGAAGTACATGTCTGTGCCTTCTATCTTCCTAAGAGGAGGAGGAAGAACAAATTTGGCCTTCTGGTTGGGAGCCAAGTCACGAGCTGACCCGTGCGCTTGCCTTCAAGAAGGATGTCAGGGTATTTTGAACAAAAACACACAGAGAATTGTGTCTGTTTGTGTGATCCACGACTCCCAGAGGCAGCAACTTTGCAATAATCAAGACACATTACAATTCTTATGAAATATAGAAGTGGACATGACTGGGTGAGAAGTGACTGAGGGTAGGCCTCAAAGGCAGGAAAAGGGTTTCCATGGCAACGCCACTGGGATAATGATGTAGCCTAACTGCTGCCATCGTCTATTGGAGATCCACTTGTTTAGGGCAGCCCACCTCCCTGTCTGGAATTCCCATTGGCTGCCTTGCTCCTGTATGGGACATCTCCAAATGCCCCTTTGGATCAGCCTTCACAAGCATCATTTGTGGCTTGCTTGGTTGACATTCCTGCTTAGCACCCTCCACCCCGGGAAAGAGACTGCTGCCTTTCCGGAGCTTCCTGTCTTTTGACCTTGTGTATCATCAATATTAGCCAAATGAGCACGTGACCCTCACAGGCCAGCAGAGCCACAAGCCTTCATGTCAGTTGTATGGATATCTGTGGCGCTCAAGGTGAATGGATGATGGTCCCAACTCCCATTTGCACGTGGCCGCTGCACAGGCTAAGGAAACCACTCCGGTCTTGACTCTGAGTCATCTAGCAACCCAGAAAGAAAGAAGACTTTGTCTTCTTAGAGTTACAGCATCGTAAGAAGCATCAGCTTCCTGTATCAGCTTGGCTAGATGTGCTCAGTTGCTCTGCAAACATCTATGTCCCAGCATCCTCTCCATTCCTAGGCCAGGCACATGGCCTCATGCTCCACTCCTCTTCTTCCTCAAAGGAGAGTGTAACATGAGGGGCCTGCTCGTTGGGGTTTCTGTCCTGCCCAGTACCCCACAGCCGGCAAGCCGCAAAGAAAGTCACACAGAGAGTCTACATTAGCTTATACACTGATTGGCCCATTAGCTCAGTCTTCCTACCAGCTCCCGTAACTTATACTAACCCATTGTTCCCCTCCATGCAAGCCACATGGCCGCTACCTTTTCTCAGCGAGCAGCTTACATCCTGGTGGACTGCGCAGGAATGTGGGAAGAACTTCCTTCTTCCTTGTTCCCCTTGCGCCACCTCTACTTCCTGTCTGGTTTCCCCGCCTATACTTCCTGCCTGGCCAATCAGCATTTATTTAAAACATGATTGACAGAATACAGACAATTCTCC
>JAQHUG010000280.1:0-21242 GCA_028555095.1 Dicrostonyx torquatus | reverse complement strand
GTACCTTTTCTCAGCGAGCAGCTTACATCCTGCTTCGTAGATGGACTGAGCAGGAATGCGGGAAGAACTTCCTTCTTCCCTGTTCCCCTTGCACCACCTCTACTTCCTGTCTGGGTTTTCCACCTATACTTCCTGCCTGGCCAATCAGCTTTTATTTAAAACATGATTGACAGAATACAGACAATTCTCCTGCACCAGGAGAGGCCCCTGCCAGCCTGGGAATAGAACCTTTGCCACTACTGTCCAGAGAGAGGATTCTTAGCCCAGATACTTGGAGGTTGGTGCAAAAGGAAAATCAAAGACTGGTGACACACCCTGTTGGCCTCTGTTGGGATTGTCATAAGAAAACACCACACAATGAACAACTTAAATAGAACAAAGGGCCTTTTTTACAGTTCTGGGACTGAAGAATCCAAGAGCAAGGTATGAATGGGTTGGGAATAACCTGAGACATCTTTCCTTGAATTTGGGTGTCAGTTTTCTTGTTGTGTTCTCACCTGATCCTCCTGTACACCTCCATACCTGGTGTCATAATCTGTATTGTGTGCGTGCGTGTGTGTGCTCCATGTGCATGGGAGTGCAATACCCTCTGTGGCTAGCAGAGGTCAGAAGACCCTCTGCAGCTGGAGCTTCAGGCAATTGTGAGCCTCCCAGCGTGGGTGCTGGGAACCGAACCCTAGTCCTCTGCAAGAGCAGCCAGAGCTCTTCACTGCCTCAGCATCTCTCCAGCCCCTCCACATAAGAACACTAGCCATGCTAGGTGGTGGCTTTGCTCATTACTATTCTCATTGTTGTGACTCCTGCCAAGCAACATCTTTTTTTTTTTAAATTTAATTTTATTTTTATTTTTTGCCAAGCAACACCTTAAAGGAGAAAGGGCTTATTCTGGCTCACAGGTCAAGGGAACGAATTCCACCATGGCAGAGAAGGAATGACAGTAGGAGTGGAAGGTGGCTGTGTCCCCAGTCAGGAAGCACAGGCAGACAACTATAAAGTTTCAAAGACCATCATCCCAAGTGGCTCTCTTCCTCCAGTGACGCTCCACCTTCTAAAGATTCCAGAACCTTCCAAAGCAATACCAGTGTGACTGATTAAATAAGAAATGCCCCCGCCATGGTCTCAGGTATTTAAACACTTGGTTTCCAATAAGTGGTGGTGTTTGGGGAGGTTTAGGAGGTTGAGCCTTGATGGAGGAAGAGCATCACTGAGGATGGGTGTTGAGGTTCTACAAAATAGAATAAGGTAAGAAGGCCAATTATTAGACACCAATTTATTGACTTAGTGATTGAATTAAAGCACTGCTTCCCCTGCAGTGGAAGTCATGTCGGGCATGACTTTGCTTGTCACCTGGAACAGAATGACCCGGAGAAGCAGCCCTTAACAACCTGCTGACCGCCACACCTGCTCCTGTGAACTCTTGCGTGCTTGCCCGCCCCACCTTGTGGTTTTAGGGTATGAAAAGGATGCAAACTGGACCTGATAATGAAGCCTTCCAGGAGCTGTCCTGGTTTTGGTCCACCCACTGGTGACATCTTCTTTCCACTGTCACTTTTGTTAAGGCGTGTGTTCCAGAAAGATCGCATGACACCTGCACCTCTTCCGGTTCACGATGTGTGCTCTCAGCTTCCTGCTCCTGCCACTGTGCTCGCCTGCTGCCACGTTTCCCCGCCATGATGGACTCTTATCCTTTTGGAACTGTAAGTCCAAAATAAACTTGCTTCTATAAATTGCTTTGGTTATGGCACTTTCTCATAGCAATGGATAAGTAGTTAATATGACCACCCACAGGAGACTAAATGTTCAATGACCTAGTGGGGAGCATCTCACATTTGTGGGTACAATGTCTACTCCTGAGGCACGATTCTGCTGGAGTTCACTTGGCAACCAAGGAGTCTTTTGCATTTCTTTACAGAGTGTGGGTGAGGGGTCACATATGGGGATGTGGGTGTTCTTCACCCTGCAGGCAGGCCACACCCGGAAAGCCTTATCTAGCAGGGATGACAACTTTTCCCTCTACCTGCATAGATGGAGCCCCACCCCCCCACCCCCAGTCTTCCCTGGGCTATATACACTAGCCCCTTCCCAGGACAGCATTGCATACAACATACAGTTGGGAGTTGCTGGGTACTCAAGCGAGAGTCTTGTATTCCTCTCCATTCCTCCACGTGGGGTCAGAAACAGCTAACAAGCCCAGTGGGGATGATCCTTCTGCAAGGGGGACGCCGCTGAACTCCTGAAGATGATAGCGGCTTGATTCAGAGGACTTTGTCTCCCAACATTAAAGCCACCGTTGCTTTCCTGTCATCTCTCTCAAAAACCCTACCCCCAACTCACTCTCTGGTAGGATTGTGAAGGGAAAAGCCGCCTCCTTTGCAGGGAGGAACACAGGTAGAGGAGTGTAGGGCTAGGCCTTCTGACGGACACGGGGGTCCAGGCAAGTGCCCACCTCGTCCAGGTAGAGAGTACCTTGAAAATAAGCTCTGATCGCTCCTGCTTTTAGCGACCTCTTTTCTCAGCTTATCCATGCCGGGGATGCTCCCAGATCCTCCATGACACAGAACATGCTCTACCTGCCCATCACACAAATTCCACCCAGATGAGCTTTGGCCTTTCTAAAATGCATAAAGCCCTCTTTGCAGACCCCACTACCAAAGCCAGAGGAGTTTTGCCAATGTTAGTTGGCTATAGGGGCAACTGTGGTTCGCTCTTAGAAAAATCAACATACCTGTTGCTCAGTGAATCATATTTAAAACTAAAGAAAAGGAAATACAACCGGTGACTTGGGTAGGAAAGCAAAACTCTCTCTCTCCCTCTCTCTCTTTAATTTAATGAAAAAAGTCTTTGTAGGCTGATCAGAGCCACGAGTTCCCAGTTTGCTTCCAGGGTGCCTTGAATGGAGCGATATTTTCCTCCCCCTGGGGAGGAAAGGCAGGAGAGAATAAGAGAGCACAGGGTGTGAGCCTTTGCCGGTACAAAACATTAGGAAGGAGTTGATGCGAGCCGGATGCAGGCGCTCAGATCCACTCTGACTTTGTCAGTCTGCCCTGCTCTCCCAGGAGCCTTCAGAGTCACGTCTCAATTCGTTTTTCTTCACAGGAGGAGAACTTGCTGTCTGTGCTGTCCAGACAGCAGTCAATCTGTGCTGGGGTCTCACATCCAGCCTCAACAGAACAAGGAAAGACAAGGGAGGGGCTATTACCATAGCAGTTAGCAATGTACCCAGCAATTCTCCTCTCCCCTGAGCAGATTCAGAGAGCCATGAGAGACCTGACACCAAATTAGAAAATCTCAATGGTACTTGAAGCCAAACATCATTACCAATCACCAGTGGAAGGAACTGGGTTGTGAATGGCTTTGACCGTTGTCACTCTGTGGTGGTTTGACTAGGTATGACCTCCATAGACCCATGTGTTTGAATGCTTGGCCAATAGGGAAGGGGCACTATTAGGAGGTGTGACCTTGTTGGAGGAAGCGTGTCACTGTGCAGGCAGGCTTTGAGGTCTCATTTGCTCAAGCTCCACCCAGTGTGGGACACAGTTGCTTCTACTGCCTGTGGATCAAGATACAGAACTCTCAGCTCCTTCTCCAGCACCGTGTCTGCCTATGCACCGTCATGATGATATTGGACTAAACCTTTGAAACTGTAACCCAGCCCCAGTGAAACATTTTCCCTTATAAGAGTTGCCATGGTCACAATGTCTCTTCACAGCAATAGAAACCCTAACTAAGACACACTCATAACCTGAGCTAGCCAGGTTTTATTCTCAGGTGTATAGCTCAGCAGTCTGCAGTTTACTCCAAGAGCTAAGAACTGTCACAATTTTAGAATAGTTTTGTCACTCAAAAAGAAAGAGACATGGCTGTCACTTCTGTAGTCCCCGTTCTCACTCACCTTAAGCAATGATTACTTCTTGTCCTTAGCTAGCTTTCTCTGTCAACTGAACACAGCATCAAGTCATCTGAGAAGGGAATCTCCACTGAGGAATTTCCCCAATCAGATTGATCCATGTGCATGCATGTCTGTGGGGGACTGTCTTGATTGATGCAGGAGGGCCCAGCCCACTTGTGGGCAGCACCACTCCCCGGGTAGGTGGTCCTGTGAAAGCCACCTAAGCATGAGCCGGCCTGGGAGTCAGCAAGCAGTGTCCTCCTCCATGGTTCCTGCTTTACTTCCTTGACTGTGAGTGAGTTCCTTGGTCAGTAAGCAGACCTGCATTCAAGATCCTGCCTTGAGTTTCTGCCCTGACTTCTTAATGAGGGACTGTGACCTGAATGTGTAAGCTGAAATAACTTCTTTCCTTCCCTGAGTTGCTTTTGGTTAGAGCATTTTATCACGGCAAACAGAAAGGAGCTAGAGCGCTCCTCTTTTTATTCTCCTGGATGTTCCCTACGATCCCTGGTTCTCCTGTGCTGTCTTTCATTCTTCATGATGTCTAAGGCTTATTCACATTGCAGCACATGTCAGCATATAGTTCCTTTTTGTGACTGAATAATATTTCATCCTGAGACTAGACCACACTTTGTCTATTCATCCATAGACATTCAGGCTGTGTCCACTTTTTGATTATCATGGTGAGCCCAGAAACGTTGCATGTAAGTTAAAAAAAAAACACTTAACATTTACTTATCTTGTATGTGGAGGGGTCGTGCTCCAGCATGTGTATGGATGTTTGAGGATAACCTGCAGGGGTTGGTTCTCTCCTTCCCCCATGTGGATCCCAGATAGTCAGGCTTGGTGACAAGATAAAGGTGGCAGCTTTACCTTTATCTTGTCCACTCTAATGGGGTCCCTCCTCTTGAATGTTGAGGTTCAAGTGTGTACCTCACCCATAGGAGAGCTTTTGTGTGAACTCCTGTTCCCTATTATTTAGGGTAACTGTATGCAGCTATGTAACTATATGAAGCTGAGGTGTGAGCCAAGCATGTCTGTCAGCAACTCTGATAGCCAAAAACACTGAGCGAGGCAAATCTCTACCATCTGCAAAGCAGACATGGTGACCAGCTCTCTTCTATTTCTCCATAACTTCTAAGACTCTGATGACACAGTGACCCACCTCTAGCCAGGTTTGACCAGGAGACAGGGGTTGCTTCCCCTAGAACATGTCAGTTGTGGCTTCTGCTGCCACTATCTGTGATGTCTTCAGGAATATGATCTCCCTGGCTCTCCACTTCCCTGTTTCTTAACTCCCACTGTCTGTCTCTGTCATACCCCAAAGACCCTCAATGCCCAGATGTAGTCTGTGGTCCAAGTACTTCCATATCACCATATCTGGAACTGACCAGAAAGGTAGAGTCTATAAACCTCAGCAGACTCACCGATGCTTCACCTGACTTCCATTAGAGCTGCAGGTGACAGCTGTGCACAGAAAGATATAGAGGAGGCAATGGAGACAGCTGTGCACAGAAGGATATAGAGAAGGCAATGGAGACAGCTGTGCACAGAAGGATATAGAGGAGGCAATGGAGACAGCTGTGCACAGANTGCACAGAAGGATATAGAGGAGGCAATGGAGACAGCTGTGCACAGAAGGATATAGAGGAGGCAATGGAGACAGCTGTGCACAGAAGGATATAGAGAAGGCAATGGAAAGTCTGGGTTTTCAATCCTTGTATGCGTGTCTCTAGGCAGGAACAGAGACAGGGATGTGTTAAGAATGAAGGGCAGAGAGTTCACACAAAAACTCACATGTAGGCTGGATGTGGTGCCCGTCTTCAATCTCAACACTCAGGAGGGAAAAAACCCTGTCAGGTGGGCAAGGTCCTACTTGAAGCCCCCTCCTCATGTGGCCTCTGTGTGAGAAGCCTCTGCTCTATTTTGTGTCACCATGATGGACTGAATCTCAGAAGCCACGAACCAAAATGAAACCCTTCCCATTGCTTTTGTTAGGAATTTTGCCACATTAATGAGAGACTGACAAAGGTAGCAAGTCTGCAAAGGGCTTGCTTGTTCATGCACGGGGTAGCTGTGGACAGTGGTGACCATCTCTGGCTGGAGTCCTGCCGTGTGCCCTATCGGGCTGAATACTGTCCTTCCTCTAGTTCAAATCCTCAGCCTGTGACCTGATTTGGAATTCTGGATGTTGTAAATAATTAGCGAACATGATTAATCCTGCTGGATCAGGGTGAGCCCTAAACCCAATGAGTCTCCTGTCCCTTGTCATTCAGTCTGCTTACATGGCATCTTTGCCTACAGTATGAGCTCCGTATTTGTTGACTGACTTTACCCCCTCTGAATCTTTGCTTTGAAATGTCTGTGTACACCCCGTGTGCCCCCACACTTTCACTATTGGTGCAGTGGTCCCTTCTCTCTCTCTCTCTTTTTTTAATATGACTATTCTTTTTTTAAATTTTTTTATTGTTAAAAGAAATATTTACATTTACTCCCCTGTTCCTGGCCCTCCCGCTCCCCCACTACCCCACCGCCCTCCCCTGGTCCCTTCTCTCTTTAGCTGAAGAGAACCTCAGTTAGCCACAGCCCTCTGCAGTGTCTCCATACCCCACAGTTTCTGGAGCCTCCTGGGACATTTGAAGGACGGCAGAACTGATAGTAGGGAAACCTTGACCCTCACCTTCACCTGGACTTAAAAAGAAAAATCAATGAAATTTCACTGTCTGGTAATTTCCTTCGACCTAGTGAGTTATTTTGACAGAGGAAGCAAAAGGCTTTTGGATAAAACATTTTGTTTGGTGGAAGATAAATTGGAAAAAAAATGCCATCATGTGTCTCAGTCTCTGAAATGTAATCTAAGGTTCTACCCCAAAGCAAAGTGGTGCTGGGAGAAATTGGTCTCTGTCTTTAAGTCTCTCTTGGCACAGGATTTTCCAGTCCACATGTTTGTCTGTACACAGATCTCAGCTGTCAGCTCCTCGAGTCTCCCAGGTTTGCTTTAGGTTTTGCTGTTTAAATGTAATGACTGAGCCTCTTGCAGCAAACTCTTTGGAAAACTCAACACAGCCTCCTCAAACTCAACACAAGAGGGCTGCAGCCAAGTGAGGGCACTGTCAACTCGGAGTAAATGTGCTGATTTTCAAGCTATCGTGCTGGCAGCATCTGGCCTTTGTCCTCTTCTGGCACGGTCTTCCATGGCTGTGCAGGGAGGGTGAAATCGATCATGCATGTGACCCAGCCGTGCCGTGTACACAGGAAACTCATCTCTGCAGCCCCACTGGGTTTAATTTTTGCTCTGCTGTGTCCTGGTTTGTGTCACTTTTCACACCTGTCTGTATTGGTCTTCACTCCCAGACTTCCCTCTGCACTGCCTCACCAGAGGCTCCTATCTCAGATGCACGGAGGGGCTCAGGTCAAGCCTCATTCTTCTAAGTGGCTTTCATTGCCCTCCTTGATCAGTTCTCAGTCTCATCAAAACTTTTCTGAGCACCTTCTGCCTCTCTCTCCTTAATAGTTCTTGTTTTGTTTTGTTTTTTTGAGACAGGGTTTCTCTGTGAAGCTTTTGGAGCCTGTCCTAGAACTTGCTCTGTAGACCAGGATGGCCTCGAACTTACAGATATCCGCCTACCTCTGCCTCCTTGAGTGCTGAGGTTAAAATCATGTATCGCTGCCACCCGGCTCCTTAATATTTTTTAACATTTAATTTTCACATATCCTTTGAAAATTTCATACATTTATGCAAAATCTATCTTGAGCACATTCACCTCCCACTCCCCACTTCAACTTTCCCCACGATCACCCATGATAGCTTTCTGATTTCATGCCTTCATTTTTGTTTATTTATTCCATGGAGTCCGATTAGTGCTGCTCATATATTCTTGGGTGTGGGGTCATCCACTGGGACATGGAAATCTACCAGTGGCCACACCTCTTAGTACTGTGTCCCGGCATTAATTGCTCCCCACTGCAGTGAGCAGTGCTTCTTTGCAAGGTCGGGAGCAGCACAAATTGAAGGGCATAAATGTAACATGAGGGGCCTGCTCGTTGGGGTTACTGTCCCGCCCAGTACCCCATAGCCGGCAGGCCCCAAAGAAAATCACACACAGAGTCTACATTAGGTTATTAACTGATTGCCCATTATCTCAGGCTTCTTACTAGCTCCCATAAGTTATATTAACCCATTGTTCCCATCCATGCCAGGCACATGGCCGGTACCTTTTCTCAGCTGGGACAGGGACACATGCTGCTTCCTTGGAGATCTGTGCAGGAATGCCAACGAAGCTTCCTGCTTCCCAGACATTCTCCTCGCCCTGCCTCTACTTCCTGTCTCATTGACCCGCCTATACTTCCTACCTGGCCAATCAGCATTTATTTAAAATATGATTGGCAGAATACAGACACATCGCCCACACCACATAAACATAGCTATTTAGAAGGTGGTTTGACAGCATGAACATGTAGAAAGCCATCATCGGAAGGTCCTCCCTATGACTTCCCTAGTCATGGAGTTTGACCATGTTTACAGTGCCAGGCATGAATTACCCCCCTGTGGAGCAGGCCTCAATCCAGTCAAGAGAGCAAGTGGTTGCCCCATCAACAGTCGTGCCCATTTCATCAGCAGGCTCATCCCACCTGGCAGGTCAGCATTTACTGGAGCATTCAAAGATAAGACTTTTGACGACTCTTCTCCCTCAGCAGCCCACGTAGCACCTTCTGAAACTATGAAAGCATGCTATGTTGGTGTGCATTTGTAACTCCTGTATGGGGGGACTGCAGCAGGAGGATTGTTACAAGTTTGAAGTCAGCCTAGGCTACATATTTTGTTCTAGTCGAGCCTAGACCATAGTATATGAATGTCTCAAAAGAGGTTTTTTTTTTTTAATTTTTATTGGGATCTACATTTTTCTCTGATCCCCTCCCTGCCTCTCCCCTCCCCTTCAACCCTTTCCCATCATTCACATGCTTCCAGTTTACTCAGGAGATCTTGTCTTTTTCTACTTCCCATGTAGATTAGATCCATGTGTGTCTCTAAAAGAGTTGTTTGTTTGTTTGTTTTTTTTAAAAAAACAATGTTTTTAGGCTCCTTTAAATTTTAAAATTAAGCCAAGGCTCTTTTTTATAACAATAAGCTCCAAGAATTCACACACACACACACACAATTATGTGCACTGCTGAAAATGAGGACACCCTCATTAGGTGAATTATTCATTTCTCTTTCTGCAAGGAGAGGGTAGTTTTTTTTCAATGTCTTTCATTTCTTTGGCTTTTCTTCATGTCCCAAAATACTGTGTAGTGGTTCTGAATTTTTTTCCATAATTCAAATTCCATTTTTAACCCAAGATAATATATGTAAAGCTTGCATTCACATGATAATTAAGTATCCTCTTTGGATACTGAATCCTGGCTCTGTTACATTTGAGCTGTAATCTAAAGGATGTTCTGAGCTGGATTCCTTGTCAGAATTAGGACTCACACCTCTGTGCCGGGTCGATAACTGGACAAAGTTTGACACAGGTCTTGATATAGAATAAAAGCCCATTGGACAGTTTCTTATTACTTTGTCTGTAGTGAATATTGGTGTTAATAGAGTTCTGAAGGTCTTCATGTTAACTTTTTTTTTCTTCATTTTTTTTTTTTTGGGTTTTTTTCAAGACAGGGTTTCTCTGTGGCTTTGGAGCCTGCGCTGGAACTAGCTCTTGTAGACCAGGCTGGTCTCAAACTCACAAAGATCCGCCTGCCTCTGCCTCCTGAGTGCTGGGATTAAAGGCGTGTGCCACCGCCGCCCAGCTTCTTCATGTTAACTTGAGAAGTATTCTGTTCCTTTATTTTGATCCTCAGTGTGTGTATGTGTGTGTGTGTGTGTGTGTGTGTGTGTGTGCTGCGTGCGTGCACGCACTTCGTGCGCTGAGGCCTTAAGACAACACTAAGTGTTGTTCCTCAGGAACTGTTCACATTTTTCTTTGAGACAGAATCTCTCAGTGGCCAAGTAGGCTAGGCTGGCTGGCCATCAAACTTAGGGTTCCACCTGCCTCCACTGTACCTACAAGCACATGTCCTGACTTTATAAAATGGTGAGTTCTGGGATGGGGGAGTCAGACTTGGGTCCTCATGCTTGCCTGGCAAGTGATTTACCAACTAAGTTGACACCCTGGACCAGCTCATCACATTTCCAAAAGACCATGAGAACAGTGGGTAAGTTTGTCCAGGAACAAGAGGTGACACCAGAGCAGCTGTGTGGCCCACATCTGCCTGCAGTTCTCCACCTCTGCCTTTGACTGACAGCTTTGTAGTCTCCTTCATCACCTCACCCCCTTTTTTTTTTTAAAAAAAAAGATTTATTTATTTATTTATTATGTATACAACATTCTGCCTCCATGTATGCCTGCACGCCAGAAGAGGGCGACAGATCTCATTACAGATGGTTGTGAGCCACCATGTGGTTGCTGGGAATTGAACTCAGGACCTCTGGAAGAGCAGCCAGCGCTCTTAACCACTGAGCCATCTCTCCAGCCCCATCACCTCGCCCTTTACAAGCAAAGGTACAGTTAGTCAGTTGGCGTTAAGTGGATTGGTACTCCACACTAGAACCACAGGAAAAACATCTGCATTAAAAAAAAAAAAGAGTCTCTTGAAAGGTGAGCTGACACGTGGGTCCTTGGGTTAGGTAGCCTGTGCCTGCATCACAGACCGTGATGGCCAAGAAGAAAGCTGGGCGGAGCTGGTGGCGCGTAGAGTAGCAGTGAACCCTTGAGGACAGAGATGATGACTGAGGGTCTGACAGCATAACTCTCACCCTGTAAGTGAGATCATATTCGAGTCTTAAGTTTGCATTACTAGAGATTTGTGAATACGGTGACAGGTCCCCATGACTCGTATAACCGACAAAAAGGTTGGTCTCTTTCTGGTTCCATGAGCATTGTGTGGCACACATGTGTATGCTTGCCTGCATGTATGTGGGTGAGCATGCATGTGGAGGCTGTAGGATGATGTCACGAATCATCCTCCTTTAATCTTTTATCTTATATTGAGGCAAGGTCTGTCAATCAAAACCAGAGCTCACTGATACAGTGTGTCTCCAGAGCCAGCTTGCTCTAGTGAATCCTATGTCTCTGCCTTCTGTGGCTAAAATTACAGGTGGGCCACCATGCCCACTCAGCATTTTCATGGGCTCTGGGGATCCGAACTCTGATCCTCAGGCTTGCACAACAAGTGTTTTAACCACTGAGCCATCTCTCTAGAAAGCCTTTAATGACAGCTGCCACTTAGTGGGTCTCTAGGATATGGGTAGTCATGGTTGCCATTGATGACATCATCAGATTCTAGAGTCACCTAGGGGATAAATCCCTGGGCGTGTCTGGGTGAGAGCTAGACTGGAGTAGCTGAGGAGAGAAGACCCACCTTGAATGTGGGCAGCCCCATCCCCATGGACTGGGGACCCAGACTGAATATTAAGGAGAAAATGAGCTGAGACCAGCATTCATCTCTCTCTGCTTCCTGACTGGGCTGTGACCAGCTCCTCAAGCTGCCCTGCTGTGACCCGAGGACAGGTAGGTGGCAGTGGGTATATGATAGAGATTGTATTCCATCAAAATAACTCTGGATCTGACCACAGATGAAGCGAGGGAGGGGCAAGTGTGTCGCTTCTTCTTTAACAGGTGAATGCTTCAGCTCTATCTGGCCAGGATCGGAGGGCGGGAAGTAGATGAAACAAGAAAATCCCATGAGACACTCATTTGTGAAGCCATGGCAAGCGTTTTAATGACAACTGCCACCACAGGTTAAATAAATAGCTTTTAAAATCTATTGTAAATGCTACAAATATACGTGTCCAACGTCCAGCCAAGGTCATCAGGCTTCCAGGACCTTTTCTCAGCTACAGACTTTAGTAATAGAAAAAAAAACGAAAACAATGGCCATCCCCTGGTATGTCTGTGAGTGCTGCTCAGCTGAGGGTCACAGTGCCGGGTGTCCTCTCCCTCTGCCAACGGATGAAGAGCGCCAGGCCCTGGACATCCGAGGAGTTCATCTGCTTTTCATGCAATCACTCTGCTCCGAGTGGATGCGATTCTGTGCTGTGCTGTTACACAGCTGTGCAAAGTCAGTTTGATTGGCAATCTAACATAGATTTTTATCATTTTGAGCTTATGTTGGTTCACCCTGCCCAATAAAACTCCGATAACTCAACTCTGCCCCCAAACATCTTTTCTGTTAGTTCAGTACAGTGTTGGCTGTCTCTTGTGGTAGCCATGGCCCATCTGCCTGGCTCTGAACACCCTGCTCTTATGATTGGACTAACATCTCTCTACAGTGTTCACACTGAGGGGGACACTGAGTCTCTGACTTTACAGGGTGTGGCCCAGTGTCACAATCTGTGCCCTGCTCTCCTGGCCACAGCTGCTCACACCCACTGGCCTGGTCCAACTGATGACTGCTGTGGGAGGAGCTGAGCACTTCCTATATTGTTAAAAAAAAAAAAGCCAGAAAATGTCAACAAAGCAGGGAGATATAAAAACAGGTACAACATAAAGCTTGGACTCATTGAGGATATTCCTAAAAAGAGGGGAAAAAAACCCTATCTAATGAATAGAAATATAATTTATATTTCATTTAGGAAAATATACCACTCAGTCCTTGGAAATAAACATGAAATTAAATTAAATGGAAGCCTAGGACACAAAAAGGAGACATGGAATCAAATGTAAAATTCTCGTTCTTCCTAAGAGACAACCAGTGTACTTCGTCCTGGTACCAGGTTGACGGACATGGGCTGTCCTCAGAAACATGAAGATTGGATTAAAAGGGAGGCTGCCTCTTAGCGAGCTCTATATTATGTTTCTTTATTAGAAATATAAACCAACAGTCGTTTGTGTCTTTTTATTTGTCTTTTTTTGTATTTTTTTAACAAATATTTTTGGTAGCTTGTCTGCAGTGTATCTTGAGTCAGAAAATAACCCTCTCACCTCTGAGTACTTCTGTCATGGATCCACTCTGCCTCCCTGTGGAGTCAGACTCAAACTTCTGGAAACCTATCCATCCCCAACTGCTAAAAAACAAAACAAAACAAAAACAAACCCTTTAATATAAAAACCTCCCTTCCCAGCTTCTAAACGGCTAGCTGGCATTTTGTGGGCCCCAGTCTTCCTCGCTCAGTCCACTGGGAGCTTGCTCCATCCAGCTGTTCTGCTGAGGGAAGAAGAAAGGAGGACACTGTCCGAGTTGGAGAGGTGGCCAGAACACTACACATTGTCTTGGAATTTCTCCAGATAGGTTCTGAGTTCCTTGGATGTGCCCACATCTAGGTCTTGGCAAACCCATTTGATGTCATCGTCGCTACTGAGGATGGAGTTCACTGTGGGGCAGTTGTCCTCGGGTGGGATGGTGAAGGTGGCAAATTTCACCTTCTTCATCTTGGAGGTGGGTGAGTTTGCAGGTTCCTGCCTGAGCTCCCTGCCCTGCCGCCCCCCAGAGCCTGGTGGCCTGTGGACCTGGCTCTGCATGTGCTTCTGGGAGCCACCATTGAGAAGCAGGTGGTTGTTCTCTTCGCAGCCTCCCAGCCCTCGGTCTATGATGGTTGTGTGTTCATCCTGGGGTGGTGACACATCCCCAATGTTCTCCAGGAGTTCTGCCTCATTGCCCAGCCATACCCAGTCGTGAGAGTGAGTCATGGATGCCTGGCCTTCCAGAGGCACCTGTTTGTGCCTATACTTGAAGGCAAATGTGGCGCAGTTAATGAGAAAGACAAGGATGGCCAGGCAGAAGACCCCCAGGAGGGCGTACATCCCAATCTCCAGGTCACTCAGTCCATGGGCGGTCTGCATCAGACCATTCTCCTCCAGTGTGCTTCCAACCTTGGGGAGGTCCACATGGGCTGGGAAGTTGGTGAAGTCTATGGGGATGCTGTGTAGCCTGGCCCCATCCAGCCTGCCACTCTTCCCCACTTTGTTATCCAACAGGGACTTGGCAGTGGTGGTGGCACTCAGCAGGGCCCCTTCCTCACGATCTCCAGGAGAGTTGCCATGATAGCGTTCATCCTGGCCTGGGCGGTCCAGGTCCTGAATCTTCTGCCGGCGATCACTGGCATGGTTCTTTATTTCCTCCTCATCCTTCTCTCCAGTTTTGATGGCATCAGCATCGTCCCATCCAAACTTGACCCCGATGTGGCCGATGCCCACAGCCAGCACGCTCTTGCGTTTGGACTTCTGACAGGCCTCAGCGATGGACATGTCCACTCGGAGCAATGGGCCCTGGCCTTCTCCTTCAGCCACCACAGTGGGCCACCAAGGTGAGAGGGGCTGTGGGATGGACACGACAGCCTCGTCCAAAGAGGTGGCCGTCAAGGAGAAGTCCTTGGTGTCATAGATGTCCAGGGGTGTCACTGAGCCGTCACTGAATTGGAGCCATGTGCTGACTATAGCTTCCTGCAGGGACAGAAACCATGAGAACCACTTGGGGGGTGCCTTATCTCCAGGGACTCATCCTAGAACAACACCAAAGAAATAGGAAGGGTGACATGGAGTCCTGATCTGGTGCCAGTGAGGTGGGGGAAGAGAATCTACTTTCCGTCAACGAGATCCCCTAACCCAGCTCCAGCATCAGCCAGATGCAGAAAACACACACAGTCCTGGACCGGCTTTTTGTTATCTGCCAACCATTTATTCCTGGGCTTCATTAGCCTCCTAGGACAATGGGGACTTGTGGAGGTGGGAAACTGAGGCAGGAAATTCTGCCAGAGCCAAAGACCTGAAACTGGAAACTATGGGCTGGGGATGAGGACCAGTTGGTAACATGCTTGCCTGGAGTCCATGAAGTACTGAGTATGACTCCCCACACTGCCTAGACTAGATGTGGTAGAGCACGCCTTTTATTTCAGGGTTTGGGATGGAGTTGGAAGCAGGAATATCAGGAGCTCCAGGCCATTCTGAGGCACATGAGACACTGTCTCAAAAAAGAGAAAGCTTGTCTTCTCTCCTGTGATGGCTAATTTGGTCGTCAACTTGACTACATCCAGAATCAATAGAAGCCCTTGCTGCTGGGCACTCTTGGGAGGAATTTCCTTAATCAGATTACCTGAAGCAGGAAGACCCACGCTAAACCTGGACCACGCCTCTATTGGCAGCCCAGATAAAAGAACAGAGAGGAAGGAAGCATTGCTTTTTGCCTGCTTGCCTTCTTGCTGGCAAGTTCATCTATCCTATTGCTGCAGCTGGTGTTATATCCAACTTCAGCTTTCCAACATGGACCAAAGACCAGCAGCTCTTCAGGAATCATGAACTCCTGAGCTAGACTGGAACTGTAGGGACATCCAAGCTAACACTTTGAACAACTACCAGGCTCTCTCCTTTTCCATCATGAGATGACCATTATTGGACTCCCTGGACCACAGCCAGTAAGTCACTCTACTAAATCCCCTTTTAATGTGTAGATCTTCATTCTTTCAGTTCTGTTCCTCTAGAGGACCCTGACTAATTTCTCTCCCCTCCCCACCCTATTCTTCCACAGGGTCTTAAAGGTACCTTTTGCTTTGTGGGGGGAAACAGAAAAACAAGATGATCTTCCCTTTGCAGGACCCTGATGTGCCATGGCACATTCTTTGCAGGACTGTCAGGTGGTCAACAGTGACATGCCTATGACACCTGGTGGGGTCAGCTCAGCTGCCTTAGAACAGACCAGCAAAGTTCAGGCCAAAAAAGACCTGCAATCATTCAGTCAAGGGTCAAACAAACATAAAAACTCTTCCGCTGTGGAGATCAGGGAAGGGAGTTTGAGAGCTTCTGGCTCCGTCCTCATATGCTTGCCATGTTCTCAGTAAGCACAGACGTTGCCTACTGCACAGTTCAGGGATAATGCAGTGAGATGGACACAGATCCACCTAGATGAAATGCTGCAGGGCATTTCCTGTGGGAGCCCTCACCTTCAGCACCGTGGACGGAGCCTTAACTTCCTGGTTACCAGGACAAACCTGGAACTCTTTAAGATTCTAACAGGGGAAGGAATCACAAACAGAGCACCTATGCATATTAGGGGTCAGCTCCGAGGATGCCTCTCTTGCAAAACAGATGCCACTACAACAAGTTTAAGCAGCGTGTCCCTCAGATGTCAGGTTAGCAAGAAGTTAGCAGAGCTGGGCTGTTCTGGAGACCCAGGGATCAGCCACTGCCCAAGCATACCCAGAAGATGCTTAGCCTTTCCCTAAAGGCTCACTGTGGTGCACCAGACCAGTCCTTATTGTGGGAGCCTTTCTGGTTGCTCACCTGGCCACACCCACCTTAACCCCTATTGTGACACCAAGAGGAGGCAGCGGGAGCCTCTTTACATAAGACAGCTTGAAAAATCTATTTCCTCTCTGCCACTGGTGGAAATAAGAAAGCTGTATTCAGTCCTGGGCTGGTGTGGCACTGCCTGTGGGGCACAGGGAAGGTAAGCAGAGAAACGGACTGGAAGCTGGACCCAAGTGAATGTTGAACCACACGGATCTCCTTAGGAGCAGAGCAAGGTAAAGCGACAGTTGAACAAGGCTCCCCCCCCCCGATAAAAGCAAAACTCCATCTGTGGGTAGGCGGCAGTTGTCACAAAAGGCGCGTTAAAAATACACACAGGAGGTTTGTGGGATCGCTGACTAGATCAAAGCACTGACTTGCAAGCCTGATGCCATAGGAGTTCAATCTCAAAGACCTACTGTCAAGGTGAAAGGAGAGAGGACAGACTACTTAAATTTGTCTTCTGACCTCCACACATTTGCTGTGGCACGCACACACGTGTGCACACACACACTCATACATACACACACACACACACACACACACACTTTACTACCACTACTACTAACAATAATAATAATTTAAAAGCCAAGATGATCAGACTAATATTAGAGATGCAGGAACAATTGGAAAAGACTGGATTAAAATAAACCAAGAAAAAAAAAAACAATCGCTAATGAAATAAAATGGCAAAGGAGAAATTAAAGCAGAAGCTACACCAGGAGAGCAGAGGTGAGGGGGGAAAGGCAGGGATGTGTGGAGACCTACACAGAATTTCTAGAAATGGAAAACTGAGCAGGCGTGTTGACAAAATCCTGCAGTCTTGGGACTTGGGAGGTGGAGGCAGGAGGCTCAAGAGCGGAAGGTCAGTCTCAGTTACATAGCAAGTTGGAGGCCAGCCTAGGCTACACGGGACTCCTATCTCAAAGAAATAGGAGGAGGTAGAAAGAGAGTCACTTGGGTTGCCTTATACAGCAGGCAAGACATGCCTGAGGAGAGAGCCAGCTCACCAGCCAACACAACCAGCATGCTACTCAGGACTAGGAAGACATACAAGACAAGACAGGCAGATGGGAATGGATAAAGGAGAACAAGGAGAGTCAATGCCCAGTTATAAGCTTCAGGAGGAAATCAGAATGAGAAAGGCAGAATTAGGCAGTGGTGACTGCAATCCAACATGAAGACACATGGCAGCCATGGAAGGAAGACTTCAGGTGATGCTGTCTGGGCACCTGGATCTGCTGTCCCTGAAAACATGAATGCCTACCTACAGGCTGTCCCCTTCTGTTTAGGGCAATTGAGGCTGAGCCTCTGCTCTTTGGAACAGAAAGGCCAGAGCAAAGTTCTGTAGAGCAAGGGGGATTGCACTTGCCACCGCTGACCGCCCCTCTGCTCCCCGCCATTTTAAAGCGTGACCATTTTATTTTATTGGAGGCTGAGAGAAAAATACAGGACAGGCAAGGTGTAAATCCTGGCAGCTGCCTGGAAGAGGGAGAGAAAAGGGGAAAAGAGAAACCCTTCCTATCTCTTGAGTTAACACCAACAATGGAAGTCAGCAAGCAGCTCTACGTGGGATCCATACAGCTTTCAGAAAAAACAACAACAAAAAACAAAAACAAGAAAGCTCAGATTGTGAGGGCTGAGCACACTTAGGATTTTGTCCAAAGATGAGAAAGAAAAGGATAAAGGGGAACAGTTATGTTTCTGAGTTAGACTCTGTGCTAACTCCAAGTCTCACAATGGTGTGGAACAGTTACCCTGCTGCTCAGCGGCTACAATCTTGGCTTTCCACCATCAATCTGCGGATTCATCTTTGCTCACAAGCATCCTCTGGCTTTGGAGCCTGAATTCTTGAGAGAAGCCAGAGATGCCAAGGGATTCCCAGCCACCAGGGCTGTCTTGGATGAACAATGGATTGGTGGTAAACTGAACCCAGCTCCCTCTCCCTCGTCCTTTGAGTGTGGTACATTCCTGGCCTTTTCTAGTCTGGGATGGTCCCTCTGGCAGCGTCGGTGGCTGAACTTGTCTTCACCAGTGGCTGAGTGGGTGACGTAGATACAGGACCTGCCCTTCCCTTCCTTGCACACTGCCTGCTTTGTCTGCTGAGGGGCCTTCATTGTCCAGATAAACAAGCAGTCCTTGCTTTATCCTCAGCATGTGGAGAAACTGATATGGACAGAACGTGGCCCTGTGCCTTTGGTTTCTTCACTTGGAACTCCATCTGTGTCACCCAGTAAGGCCCATTCTCATACTCACACCACCGCCAGAATCCCAGGTAGCTCATTTATTTCTTCCACACAAGCTTAAAAATAAGCAAGGCTCATATTCTGGATTTTTCAGAAAGGAGGCTATAAATGACACACACAGGAGTGTCTGCCTTGTGAGATAAAACACTGCTCATTGTGGCTGTCTTTCTTCTGGAATTAATTTTTCTTCCCCCACCTGGATGGAGAAGTACATTAATATAAACCAAGTCCTGCTCGAAGGACCGATAGTGGGATTGAAACTTCAGTCTGGTCAGGGCCATTTCCATCAGTTCTGCCTTGTGATTGAGATCTGGTCCTGCTATCGTCTCGTTACAGCAAGTCTGGAAACCTCACTGGAGAATCCAACACACACCTCCCAAGACGATAAGTGCCAAGTGACTTCAAATAACACGTGGCCACCAGTGATTTAGACCCTGCTTCTTTAGAGAGTCATACTTGCAAATTGAAGATGCTCTATCTATGAGTCTCCTGCATCTGGCCTGGGCATCCAATTACTGCTGGTTGATGAAGACAGATGGGTCATGTTGGATGTGGATAGTGTTTTTATCCTATATCCTAGAGGCTACGCTGCCTGTCCATTCTAATCCATGTTCCATCTTAGCAAAGAGCTTCCAGCTTTATAACTTTTTTTTCTTGTTCTTTTGACCCTCATCTTTTTTCTTGTATGCATGAAGATTCAAGGTTGATATTAGGTGTCTTCAGTGACTCTCCACCTTGATACAGGGTCTCAAGCTAGGTTTGCTGGTCAGCAAGCCCCTGGAATCCTATTGTCTCCACCTCTCCACAACTGGGCTGCAAGCGTGTATCACTTTTTCATTCTCATTTACAAATTGCAACACACTGTCAATTCCTGCCTTCAGGGAGAAGGGAAGAGGAGCCATCACTGCAGACTGGACAAGGCTGGAATGCACTCCCAGTCTCTCTAGTTGATGTTCGGGACCAAAGTGAGGCAGCAACTGTCTACTGTGCTGGACAGAATGGCTTATTTTCTTTTTTGTTTGTTTGGGTTTTTTTTTTTTTTAGACAAAGTTTCTCTGTGGTAATCCTGGTTGTCCTGGAAGTCACAGAGATCTGCCTACCTCTGCATTCCCAGCACTGGGGTTAAAGGCATGTGCCACCACTGCCTGGCTCAGGATGACTTTTCAAAGACAGCTTGGTAGAGTTTCCAGAAGCTGGGCACATGGTGACGGATGCCCTTCTCAGGTGTGTCACATGGTGCAATTCTCTATGGGACAGGGATGGCTTCCTGGGTTACCTAGCGAGGGGATGGTGGGGTTATTGCCCCCTTATGGGTCACCAGTTCCTGCTGCTGATGGTAGAGGAGGGTGACAGAGCCTGGGGCAGACTATACTGTGGGTGAGGGAGGTGGAGAAGTGGGGGAAGAAGGAATTGATGGTCACAAGGACCTGGTGAGGCACCCAGACAATTACAATAACTGACTTTGAGATGGGGACCTCGTCATTTGTAAGTTGTTAGGCAGTCCTAGCTGATACACCCATGTGTACTGAGTACCATTCCAGGGTCCTTCTTGGACCCTACAGCAGGGATGATGGGGTCATATGATTTCACAAAGCATGTGCCACCTGTTGGCACCTCTAACTCAGACATAAAATAGGCAGCTTGTGTCTGCCAGTACTTAGACCCTACATGGCATCTGGGACCCCTGAGTTACTGTGTTCTGTCTTCGTAGTATGTCTACTCCCACAAAGCCTGTTTTTTCCATTATACTGTGAGAAGGACTGGAGGCTCCACTGCCTCCTTGTCTGGTCACAGCAGGCCAAACTCCTGGCACACCCTGTCCACATTGGGGTTTACATGGGGCTTCACTGCAGCCTGCCAACTTCTCCCGGCTGTGTGTCACCTGTGGGAACCACTTTGGAAACAAATGCCTGAGCCAATATGAGGCCTACCCTGGTGCAGTCCTGAGGTCCCCAATGTTTCTGTTCTTAACAATGATGGATAGTGACTGTCACTCAGGGAGGGAATGGTGACAGAGACCTGCTTTGTAGCACACAATAGTTGATTCCAATATAATTCTCAGAGATGAGATGAAGTGGTTCCCTCTAAGGACTTAGGGCCAGGTTGGGTCCTCCCTGAACTCTATCTCCAGAATATTGTTCACTTCAGAAGTATGTGGTACTCCATGTTTCCTTCACCCTTTCTACCAGCTCCCAACCTCCACAGACTTGTAATGGTGTTTGCTGTGAGCCTACTCTGGACAGCAGAGGGTCAGCTGCAAAGCATTACCCCCATGGCAAGTTATCCTATAGCCCATTACAATAATGTCAAAGCCAAACATAGGCGTGGAGTTCACGTTAGCAGCCATTTCTGTGGTGTAGTGGCAGAGGAGGCAGAGATCGACAGGGCTGTGAGAACGGCCTTAGTGAGCAGAGGGGGTTGAAACTATGGGTGGATGTGAGCCAAAACAGTGTTCAGGGCACAGTGAGCTCAGGGGAACACATCTCAGACCACAAGAAATGCAAGAAAAGAATATCAGAGGGACATGGCAAGCAGAGACCTGTGAAGCCCATGGGAGTTCCAGAGAGTTGGGGAGATGGGTGAGGGTGGGAGATGGGTGAGGGGTAGAAGCTGTGTGAGGTGTGGGAGATGTGTGATGGGTAAGTGATGTGTAAGGGGTGGGATCTGGGTGAGGGGTGGGAAATGGGTGAGGGATGGGAGTTGGGCAAGGGGTGGGAGGTGGGCTAGAGTTGGGATTGGGTGAGTGTTGGGAGCTGGGTGAGTGTTGGGAGGTGGGTGAGGTGTGGGAGCTGGGTGACAGTGGGAGTTGGGTGAGGGGTGGGAGCTGGGTGATTGTTGGGAGCTGGGTGA
>JAQHUG010000279.1:2671847-2683217 GCA_028555095.1 Dicrostonyx torquatus | reverse complement strand
AAAAAAAATTAAAAATGCAATTAAAAAGTCTCCCAGCTAAATCCGTCTCAGCTCAGAAGGATGCACTGTTGAATTCCATCAGATCTTTAAGGAACTAAAATGGGTTTCTCAAACTAGTCCAGATAAAGTGAGAAACATCGCCAAACCCTTTTTTGTTTGGATTTTTAAAATGTCTTATGAATTATTGAGAATTTTATATAATGTATTTTGCTCATATTCACCCACTCCCTCCAACGCCTCCAAAATCCATCCCTACTTCATTACATATCCAACTCTGTGTACTCATTAAAAACAGAAAAACCTATGGAAGCCAATTTGAGCTGTCTATATACTCTTGGATGTGTGGCCATGCACTGGAGCATGGTCAGCACCACACTCTTAATGAAGACAGTGTTACCCTGACACCAAAATCACAGAAAGAAACAACAAAAGCAAAAAGGAAATTATAGACAAACCACTTTGATGAATTTAGATGCAAAATTTCTCAATAAAGAACTTGCCAACTGAATTCAAGAACATAAAAAATCATGTATTGTAGTAAAGTTGATGGCATTCTGAATGTACACGGTTCAACTTGCACACATCCATAAATGTAGTATATCACATAAACGGACTCAAGGACAAAAATCACACGATCACTTCAAGAGATGCAGAATAAACTTTTGACAAGATCCAATATCCCTCAATGATAAAAACCTTGAAAATACAATGAATATGCATGTGTGCATGTGCACACACTCATTTTAAAAGTCACAGAAATACAAGAAGATACAGATAAGTGTACAACCAAAACAGAAGGTTTTAGTGCGTTTTTCATAGTAATTGAGAGACCAAGTAAAAAGTATGTTGTTTATAAAGATGTAGTAAATAACCAATGAACAAAAGTAACACATATAGCTGGCAGACTATACATTCTTTTCAAGGATACAGAGAATACTGGAAAAGATAATCATAGGGCTAGAGAGATGTCTCAGTGATTGACAGCATTGGTTGCTCTTCCCAAGGACTAGAGCTCAATTCCCAGAACCCTTATGGTGGCTCACAACCATTTGTAACTCCAGTCCCAAGGGTTGTCCTCTTTTGGCCTTTGTGGGAACTGCATGCACCTGGTGCACAGACTATATACAGGCACAATGCTCATGCACATAAAAATCACAAATAAATAAAATATTCAAAAAATAATCATATTTGGATAATAAGAAAATTCCAGCAAATTGAAAATCATACAGATAATCCTCTTGGACTATAATATCAATAACAAAACCCATCATGATGGATCAGCAGAATGGTTCAGAGGGTAAGAGCGCTTGCTGTACAAGCCTGGTGACCTGAACTTGGGATGACTTGAGCTTGAACACTGCATCTGTGAACACATGCGTGTATGTGTGTGCGTGCATGCACACACGCACAAACACACACGCGCACACACACACACACACACACAAAACCCACCACATTCCAGAGATGCAGATTTCAACTTGCACAAATCAATAAGTATACTACATCACACAAATGAACAGAAATCATTCAATCATTTCAATAGATGAAGAAAAGGCTTTTGATAAAATTCACCATCTGTCATGTTAAAAAGCCACAAAAAATGAGAAGTAGAAGGAACACATCTCAACACATGAGAAAGGGTATAAGTGACAAGTCTACAGTCAACTTATAAAATAATCCATGACTCAAAAAATAAATCAAAATGAAAATTATGAAATATTTTGGATTATAAAATAACAGCAATACTACATTTACCAAAATTCACAGGATGTAGTGAAGATAGCAATGAGAAAATTACTAATCTATTTACACTAAAGTGTAATAACATAAGCACTTACAATAGGATAAGGATTAATGAATTAAGGAACTATCTCAGGATCTTAGAAAATGAATAGTAATAAATTCAATGCAGAGGGAGGAAAATCATAGAGATCAGGACCCATTAAACTTCATCCTGGACTATATGGCCTTGGATTTATAAGCCTATAGTCATTCCGTTCCAGAGACTTATAAGCCATTCAGACAGAATAGAATTCAGAATCAGAACCTTCCATAGTCAACTGGTATGTGACAAAAGATTCCCTATAATATCACATAGTGAACAAAGCCTCCCCACCACTCAAACAAAATACAGTTTTCAAGGGAAATCCTAAAAAGGGTTCCCTCCATTCAGTGCCTTTGCTGACCACTCCCCTCAGCCCTGTCTGCACATCTCCACCTCACTGAATACTTTGTTTCTGCCCTCCAAATCATTGTTTTGGGAGCTCCTCTGCCATTGGTGGTTTATTCTTCTAGGGAAAGAAGTCATGCAATTCATATTTGGAATGGAGTGTTCAAAGACAGCCTTGTGGTGGTTTCGAAGACTCTGATAAGGTAAGGTTCAGAGAAGGCAGGGGGCATGCAGAGATGGGCCCTCCTCAGCTCAGCCATTTTTGGTAGGTTATGAAGGCACAGGTGGATGCCTGGCCTCTCAGGGGCTCTTTCCTTCTTGTCACCTTTGGATCTGGTGTGCAGCCGAAGTGAGAACTGACAGCTAATTTACTGCACATGTGCATGAAATGATGCATGGGCTTTGATATGCGATGGGTGCTGCTACCAAAATCACAGCCGATACTGTGCCTTCCTCAACCCAGATGGCCTCAGCTTTGGTTGTCTGGAGAGCTGTCAAAGGGAACAGTGAAAGCTGGGAGTTTGTAGTCATTAGGAAGAGAGTAGAGTATGCAGCCATTACATACTGCAATACACCAATTCAAGGAGAATGGCCAAAAGTGGAAAATGAGGATACTGGGAAGATTCCTTTGATCCCAATATATCCAATATGATTTAATATCTCACTGTGATTTTTAGCTCAGCAGAACAGTTCTCTGCTTTAAAAGAGGGGGAAGTGGTGTGGGACAATGGTCTGTATTCTGTCAATTATATTTTAAATAAAATCTGATTGGCCAGTAGCCAGGCAGGAAGTATAGGCGGGACAACCAGACAGGAAGTATAGATGAGTCAAGGAGAACAGGAGAATTGTGGGAAGAGGACACAGTCCTGACCCAGCCACAGAAGAAGTAAGATGTGACTGCCTTGCTGAATAAGGTACTGAGCCACGTGGCTAACATAGACAAGAATAATGGGCTAATATAAGAGTTAATAAGAAGCCTGAGCTAATGGGCCAATCAGTTTATAACCTAATGTAGACCTCTGTGTGATTTCTTTGGGACTTAACAATTGTAGGAACCAGGCAGGACAGAAACCCCGACAACAGTTATCAACAAATGAGAACATGTCATATGTAGCAGGTAGCCCTCTAAGGTAGCCCTGGGATCTCTGCTCCAGGTGCACCTGGTAAAACCCTCTCCCCTTGAGGGTAGATGGGGCCTACATGAGTAGGCTTCAATTCAAGGCCAAGTGAAGAAACTTTGGAGAAGTCAGTTCTTGATTCTGGGTTGATCAAAATGTCCTCTAGGTTTATCTTGACCTAAGTGAGTGAATTCCACAAGGAGGCTTTAATGGTCAGACAAAGCATAAGGGAGAGGAATTTGGAGCAAGACAGTACAAGGCAGATCATACAAAGGAGGGGAGACGGGAGGGAGTCTCTGGATGGCCTCGCACAGAAAACAGTGAGTGTCCACATATAGATGTGTCCATATCTATCTACCTAGTTTGAGAAAAGCTGGATGGCAGGGACCAGCGCAGGACAGTCTTCCAGGTGGCCTTTGAAAAAAACCAGTGCTGTTGTCCCTGGAACGCCACAAGACTCCGAGCTGCTGCTGCACTCACTTCACTAAACTTCTTTCTAACTAACTTGCTCCTCCTTGGTGAAGAGTGAGTCGCTTCCATCAGTGGCCTTGTCTGAATAGCCATCAGGGTCTGTTGGGCTGGCAGCTCCTGCAGCTGGTGTAGTTACCACCAATTCCCAGGATAGTTCTGCTTGTGGCTCAGTCAATGGTGCAGAGGGAAGGAAGAGGGGGTCTGCAGAGCCTCAGGTGTTTCTGAGGGCTGTGTAGCAGCTGAGCTAACAATCTGTTCTGTTACAACACGACTTCCGGTAGAGTGACAGCGCCCTGCTCTAAAGCCAAGCATACCACTGGGGAAGCCCCACAAGTCTTGACCACAGGGCTTTTCAGCACAGACAAGGCCTCCCCAGCCTCCATCCATTCTTTTATCTACATGTGTCTTATACTCCTCACCTGGATCATGTGGATGAGAATGACACCTGAATTATTCTAACAAGCCTTGATATGAAACCAGTACACCTAGAAGGTGTTAGGAGACCAAAATGCAAGAGATATCGAGCCCCTGTGTGCTTTGTCTTTGCCTCAGAGACCCACATGCTACTCTTGTGTCCACAGCTCTACACCCAGAGGGCAAGCTAAACAGACATGTCAATGATCACCCAACCACTGTCTTTCTGCTAGTGTGATGCCAGTCTGTAGAGGAAGAATGTGGTTAGAGTCTATTTCTCTAACCTCTTCTCTCCGCAATGTTATGATCTCTCCACACAATTGCTCATCTTTCCCTTATTTGAAAGGCACAAAGGTAGCAATGAACTTGCTGAGTTATTTACAGTCACGGCACTAATTTTGGTGTCCTTAACCTCCGCATATTGCTTGGCAAATATCCCATTTATGGATTCCCACCATCTCCTTAGACTTCTTTCATGACAAAATCTTGATTCCCAATGTCTACCCTCTAGATCTTAGTCTTATCTTTTTCTGAAACATAGATGAACAACGACGTTTACTGTATTTTGGCCAAGAACTGAGTTCCACTTCCTAGCAGCATGGTTGCTGATGAAGCTCTCAGTAGAACACTTCTCTGCTGTCTGCTAAGATGTATGTATTGACACATAGTTAACAGAATACTTGGATTTTATTACAGTATTGAATTCCAAGAAATAAAACCTGTGGGTACTTGTCTCATCATTCTGTCATGTTTTATAAGCAGAAGTCCACAATTTCAAAAACAAAATGTTATCTTACTCGCATGTATGTGAACATTAGCCTCTCCAACTCTTAAGTGCTGGCAGTCATCAGTATGCTTTTTGTTACTATAGATTCGTTTGTTATTTACTAAGTGCTATGTAACTGAAACTCTAGGGTATATTCTCGTTGGAAAAGGGTCTGTTTTTTCGTGTAGCATAATTCCATTGTGACTTAACTTGTGTTGTGGAAAGAACTGATAGTTAATTATTTTCCCTGAGTAGCAAAAATTTGCATCTATGTAGAACACAGGTGTTTATCACTTCACCTGCCAATGTTAATGATGTTGTCAATTTCTGCATACAAACTTTGTGAAGTTGTATTTTGGGCATATTGTAAAAATGAGATCACTGAGTCATGTGACAGGTGTGTTTCTGAGTTTCAGTGAGTATAAAACTGTTCCAAAGAGATTATAAAAAAAATGTCACATCTAGGAGGCACACCCCCTGCTCTGTTGGGACAGGTTACCTAGGAGTCCCTCCAATAGTCAAGCCTCTGGCCGAATGGCAAGTGAGAATCAGAAGGCCTTGTGTTCCACTTCTATCGGGGGCAGTGGGAGCCACTGCTGGTGACATGCCCTTGGTGCGTCATGGTAGTGAAGCCCCCTGAAAGGTGCTGGGGAAGAACAAACTCTTTCTCATAGATATCCGAGAAGCCCTTTGGTTTTCAATTTTGCAGTTGTTTATAACGCAAGTGATGATACTGAAAAGGTATTGCCTTATCTCATGATGAACCGACATCTGTTCAAACACTTGCTTTGAGTCAGATTGAAAAGTCAAAGAGGACACATCTGGCTTCCTCCCTGCTTTCCTCACTGGCATCACAGGGTCATGAGGTAATGTTAGAGACAAGGCTCAAGTTACTTCTCTGTTTCCTCGACTGGGAGGCCAGAAAGACTGTGACAGTTGGGAAAAGAGACACATGTCTGTCTTCACAGAGTCCCCATGGCCACCGGGGTTGTCATCTTCCTGATGGGAAGCTGAAGTTCTAGGTACATGATTTGCCCATGTGCATAGAACTGTCAGGGTCTCCCATTTCTCTTCTAACTCAATCATATTGCCTATCCTTCTTCAGTTTCCAGGGGGATGAGAGATGGGGAAAGATCAAGGCCAAGTAGCATGGCACTTATAGTCAGGGGCAATCTGGAATTTAGGAAGAAGGGAAATGATCTGGGAGGAACCAGCATGACTGCTTATCCAGCCAGTGCTCAGTGACAGAGTACAGCAATCTTTAGAGCAGGGTTGGTACAAATGGAGAATTCTGATGGCAAATCCCAAGAACCCAGATCTTCTTCCTGCTCACTGGGAAAAGAGGCCCTCAGGCTGCTGTGTAGGGGTGAGGTGAGAGTGCAGAGAGGAACAGGAGCCTGTGGGCAGCAGACACTCACCTGCCTGCTCCAGAGCTACCATGGTGGCCTGCTCAATCAAGTCCCGTTCGATGAAGCTCCTGAAGTCCTCGCTGTAGACGCTCAGGTCCGGCAGCTGGAATGTATAGATGGGCATCTCCAGTGGGAACTGCTCACTGTTGCATTCATTGGCTACGTGGGATCGGGCCAGGGAGACAATGGCTGAACTGGCATGGGAAATCCCCCGGGAAAGGCGCTTCTCTGCTGATGAGAAGAAAGGAAAGACAGGGACCACGTCACTGTCAATGTGGCTCTGAGAGTGCATGCAGCCATGTTTGAATACTCACACACAGCACACATACTGCATGTATGAAAACACACATGAGTACTCACAGATATAGACAAATACATACCTGTACACTATGAGCATACAACACACATATCCCCCCACATAATACACTTATGTAACATTATAAATGCACATATGTACAAACATACCCATATATATAGATGCAAATGTATGAACACATTGTACAGTACAAACACACATGTAAATACACACACTGCAGACATCTGTGCACACAGTATACAGAACTGATGTAACTATCAATAAGTATGTCTACATATACATACATGTGACATTTTTAATATTTTTAATTAGATTTATCCATTTTATTTTATGTTTCTCTGAATATATGTATGTGTGCTGTGTGTATATCTGGTGACTGGAGAAGCCAGAGGAGTGCATTGGGGCCTATGAACTGGAGTATGGATGACTGTGAACCACCATGTGGGGGCTGGCAATCAAACCTGGACCCTCTACAAGAGTAACACGTGCTCTTAACTGCTGAGCCATCTCTACAGCTCCAATAGGAGACTTTTAGACAACACATTTATCTACATACACAGGCACACACCATATAGTTTAAATATACATGCACAAATATATGCATACATGCACACATACACAGGTTTAAAAGCGTACTAGATACTATAAATATGGACACATATATCCCATATACTCATCACATGTACTTATATACTATGTATATGTTATATACATATGAACATGGATGTATATGCATACACTACATACACTATGTAATATTTACACAGTGCATATGTAACATGAACAGGACACACTGCACACACAGGTACAGCTATGTATATGCTCACTATATTGTACACATATAGGAACATGTATGCACATGACACTCATGCTCACAAGCTCATATCCTTCCCACATTAGCAGTTCTGTATTCTAAGACTCTTCCACCTTGCAGGTCTGCCTGCTATTGGAGTAAACCTGGTGTGTGGCCTGCCTCCGCCAAGCCATGGAACCACTGAGAGCAGTGCTGTCAGCCTACTGACAGGAGCAGCAGGGCTTGCTTTTGCTCGTGAGCTCCATTTAACTCCACTCCTCAGAGCCTTCCTCCCTTGGCAGTGGGTGGGAGCTGGGAGACCATCTTTGTTTTCATGCACTTGAAGATTTAAAGCAAGAAGCATCCTGCTTAGGCTGCTCTGCTGTGGCCCAGGCTTTCCAGACACGGGCTACTTTATTCTAGCTTCTCTGCTGAGCATTTCCTATGTGGGCATCCTGGGGACACATGGATGGAGACTGTGCATGCTTTCTGGCTGTCTGTATGTCCTTTTGTTCCAGCACTCTGGTGCTGTGGCCTACTCTTTTATTCTTTGTGGGCTCTCTGCCCAAAGAATGAGAAATGCAGGAAAGAATGTCTCTCAAGTAAGGTCTGTTAATGTGTGAGAACCTGAATGATCTGAAGAAAATGCATTTGTTTTCTTGTTGCAGTGAAGCATACTTTAAAAAAAAAAAGACCTAGTGTTTAGTGGGTGACATTAACATAAACCAGAAATCTTATTTTTATGGAGCCAAGGCTGGCCTTGAATTTAACATCCTCTTGTCTCATCCTCCAAGTACAGGAATTAAAGGGTGCATCGCTCCTAAACAACAATTCTGGAGCATATGATATAGAAATAGTCACTGTAGGGTCAGTGTTGGTGGTGTGGGGTTTCTCACAGCAGAAATCCTCTTATTCAGCTCAGGGAAGGAGGACCTTGGTGTGTAAGTGTGACTATGATCAAAACCCTGTGGCAAATTCCTGAGTATATGCACATGAGTTCCAAGGTTGCTCACCTCCTGTTAGGCTAGCATCCCTGCTGCAAGGAAAATCACAGCCATTGGCTGCCTCAAAACAAGACTTTCTACAGCCTCATTGTGTATCAGTAGCCATAAGTGGCATTAATGAAGTTTTGTTGAAACAGACTGTCAAGCAGAGGTTTGCCTTGATGACCTCATACATTTTCCCCATCCAAATGGACAGAAAGGTATGAAGACTGCATATTTCAGAATGAATAGCTTTAATTCACTTCAATTTTCCTTTGAGACAGTATGATTAGGTTATCTTACATTTTGGAAAAGAGAGACAGAGAAGAGAAAGAGAGAGAGAGACAGAGAGAGACAGAGAGGGAGGGAGGGATAGATAGAGAGAGGGGGGAGGGAGAGAGAGAGAGAGAGAGAGAGAGAGAGAGAGAGAGAGAGAGAGAGAGAGAGAGCAATGATACTACAGAGGCCACCCAGAATAAGAGAGATGAAACAGGAGGTCTGGGTTGTCTGCCACTGGGGCATGTCCCTGCTGCTTCCTGCACTCAGCTCAAATCCTTGAGAGCGTTAGCCAAGGTGATCCAATCCAAATAAGAGAAAATCTGTGAGGTAGCTGCTCTCCTACATGCTTTACAGCATACTAACAGTGAAGAAACAGAAGTAATGCAAGTCTGTCAGCAGAACGGAAAAAGAGAAAAGAGCACATACATAGAAGGGGATAGTGTTTATTAATAGTATTATTAATAAATCAATAAATAAAAAATAATACTTAATAATAGTTTTATTTAAAAAATAATGAAATTGTGTTATTTATGATAACATGGATGAACCTAAGGGACCTACATTGAGTAAAAAAAAGCCAGGTAGATCCCACAGATCTTGCTCTTATGCAGAAGCAAAATAAAGTGATTATGAAGAGCTATAGTCGGATAGTGGTAAGCAAAGAGCGGGTATGAGAGGGAGAGAGGAAATTGAGATTGGTGATCGACTATAAAACTGCAGTTGGATACGGGGAATAAAACCTAATGTTTCATAGCATAGCAGTAACCACAGTTCACAATTTACTGTAGTTTTCCAAGCTGCCAGAAAAAAATGTTTTAGATGTCTTCAGCAGATACAATAACTGGGATGACAGATAAGCTAGCCCTCAGAGGGTTATTACACATTGGTCATATATATTGAAATAACTACAGCACCCTATGAATATGTAAAACTATTACGTGTCAAACACAAAGACAAAAGAAAAAAAAACAAGACTGATCATCTTGCAGCTCTCTCAAACAGCTAGAGGAACAATGAGAGCCCACACTGCCTGTTTTTGGCCTAATATACTCCAGTCTGAGGAGCTGATAATCATAACACTATGTGCTCACAGGGAAACTGAGGAAACATCCGAGGAAGGCAGGCAGATAGAAGAATGTAAATGAAGTTCTTACATCACAGGAATCAGGCTGAACATACTGAATTTAGAAATGAGCCTAGCAAATATGTTCAGAGAAATACAGGGGAGATTGTGAAATACTAATACTAGGAAATAATTTGGAATGAAAACCCAAGTGTTGACTCACACAAATGCCCAGGAGAAAGATGGAGGTTAGAATGCCAGGGCAAGCATGTGTCTTAGGAGACGAGAAGAGGAGCTTCAGGAAGACAGCTGAGGACGCTTACAAAGAACTCAAGGAAATGAACAAGAACTTGGGAGTTTTGTTCCACCAACAGAATTTTAGTAGGTCATGAAAACCTTTTCAGGCTCTTAAGCTTTAAGGGATTCTCAGCAAAAATAAGATTTGAAGGCAGCATTTGAGGAAACATTTTTCTTGAAAGAAGGAAATGAATGTAGTCACGTGTCTTTTAACGGAGAGATGATTTCTGAGAAATGTGTCCCTGTGTGACTTCACACAGTGGCCTCACACAGACCTGTGTGACCCAGCCCAGGCCTTCAATGTGACCTCTTTATGCGAATGAGAGGCAAGGTAAGTGTTAAGGCTGCAGCCAGCACAACCTGGCAGACTCTTTTATAGTAAAGTATTTTGCCACAAGTCTACAGTAAAATAACAATAAAAAGCATAGCCTAGAAACTGTAAACACATAGTTGATGATACTCATACTGCATATCAATTATGTATCAGAGTACTTTAATATAATAGATGACGTGTGGTGCTGTCACATAACTGGGAGTACATGTCTATTTTCACCAGCATCAACCACTTCCTGAGCGATGTTTTAAGGCACTGAAGTAGGTAAGATGATTTTATGGTGTTACTATGGTAGCTATGACCTGTCATCGCCAAAATGTTTCGAGCACAGGACTTGAAATATGAACAAGAAGATGACCTTTGCCTAAATAAACAGGCAAAAAAAAGAGCATAAATGTGATTGAGAGCATGATAGTAGAGGAATTAGGAGCATGTGACACATTTCTCAGGACGAGACAGAGTGCTTCTAAGATTTCAGAAAGAACACATAAACACGGACTTTAAAAGGACGGTGGAGAGTACCGGGACATTGGCGGACAAGGACTGAGCCAGTGACCTGGTCCAGAGCAGACTTGAGACAGACAACTCCAGCAGAAAAGTCCAGAGGAGTAACTGCTGAGCGAGTGAGCCAGAGCCAGAGACGGCTGAGGGTCTGGACGTGAATCTGGGACCTTCAAGGGAGTAGACCTAAGCCAGGACTCTTGTGGGTCTGGGTGTGGGTCTAGGACCTCCCAGGAACTAGGCCTGAGCCAGGACCTCTGCAGGTCTAAGCATGGATCTGGGATCTCTGAGGCAGTAGGCAGGAACCAGAGATCTCTGCAGGACCAGGCATGAGTCTGGGACCTCAGAGGAAGTAGGCCTGAGCCAGGAACTCTGTGGGGCCGGGCGTTGGTCTGGGACATCAAAGGGGATAGGCAGGAACCAAAATCCTCTGCTGGTCTGAAGTTAGTCTGGGAC
>JAQHUG010000279.1:2623783-2642911 GCA_028555095.1 Dicrostonyx torquatus | reverse complement strand
CTGTTTATATTAAGGGATATTAATGACCAGTGATTGCTATCTCCTGTTAATTTAGTTTTCATTTGTTGGTGATGTTAATTTGTGCATTTTCCCCTTCTTTGGGATTTGCTGCTATGAGACCATCAATTATCTGTGTTTTTGTTGGTGTAGCCAACTTCCTTGTGTTGGAGTTTCCCTTCTAGTATTTTGTGTAGGGCTGTGTTTGTGGCTAGATATTGGTGAAATGTAGATTTGTCGTAGAATATCTTGTTCTGTTCTTCTATGGTGATTGACAGTTTTGCTGGGTATAGTAGTCTGGGCTGGCATCCATGGTCTCTTAATGTCTGCATAACACTTGACCACTACCTTCTGGCTTTCATTTTCTCCAATGAGAAGTCAGGTGTAATCCTCATAGGTTTATATGTTACTTGGCCTTTTTTCCTTTGTAGCTTTTAATATTCATTCTTTACTCTGTTTGTTTAGTGTTTTGATTATTATGTGGCAAGAGGACTTTTTATTTGGATCCAGTCTATTCGTTGTTCTGTAAGCTTCTTATATCTTAATAGGCATATCTTTCTTTAGGTTGGGAAAGTTTTCTTCTATGATTTTGTTAAATATGTTTTCTGTGCTTTTGAGTTGAACTTCTCCTTCTTCTATACCTATTATTCTTTGGCTTCACCTTTTCATGGTGACCCATATTTCCTGGATATTTTGGGCTAAGCTCTTGTGAGATTTAATGTTTTCTTTAACTGATGAGTCTGTTTCCTCTATTGTATCTCTAACACTTGAGATTCTTTCAGCTCTTGTAATCTGCTGTTCATTCTTGCATTTGTGGTTTCTGATTGTTTTCTCATGATTTATGTTTCTATAATTCCCTCTATTTGTGTTTTCTTTATTGTCTCTATTTTAGTTTTCAAGTCCTGAATAGTTTCTTTCATATGTTTTATTTCTTTTTCTTGGTTTTCTTTAAGTGATTTGCTGATATCTTTCATTTTTTTGTTTGTCTTTTCTTCCATTTCTTTAAGGGAATTTCGCATTTCCTCTTTTAGAGTTTCAAACATTCTCTTGAAGTTATTTTTTAGGTCATTTTCTTCTGTTTCATCCATATTTGGTTGTTCAGGTCTTGTTGTTGTAAGATCTTTACATTTTACTGGTGTTGTGTTGCTCTTTGAGGTGTTGCATGTGTTCTTACCTTTTCTACTCATCTTTTCCTCTAATAGCTATGGTTGGGGCTGTCTGAGATTTTGTTGAATAATCTGGTAGGTGCCAGTGAATCCAAAGCTCATATGGTTGTTCCTCATGGTACAGTCAGTGTCACAGGTCTAGTTACCCCATTGGTTACTCTGTGTTCCTGGAGATAGCTCAGTGCTCCTGTGCTTTGCTCTGCTCCCTTGGAGTTTGCTGTTTCAGGCCTACTTTGGCCTAGGTTCCCAGCTTTGCCCTGTTTCTATAAATCCTGGTCTGGAATCCCTCCTGAAGAAGTCCCTGGGTTGGAGTTGGAACTGGAAAGGTTTCTGGCTCCCTTCTACTTCCTTGGAGGTTCCAGGCTCTGGTGCGCCAGGAATCGCAGAGGACCTGCTTACTCCCTCAGAGGTCCCAGACTCACACTCCGACCTGCAGAGGTTCCAGGTGCCTGCCTATTTCCTTTGATGTCCCAGATCAGTTTCCAGATGCAGAAAGGTCCTGGCTCAGGCCTACTCCCTCTGAGGACCCATACTCATGCCTGGCCCCACCGAGGTCTCTGGTTCCTTCCTATGCCCTCAGAGATCCCAGGTTCATTCATGTCCAAACTAGCAGAGGTCCTGGCTCAGGCCTAGTTCTTGGGAGGTCCTAGACTCATGCTCATACCCACCGGGGTCCTGTCTTAGGTCTACTCCCTTGAAGGTCCCAGATTTATGTCCCAACCCTCAGCGGTCTCTGGCTTTGGCTCCCTTGCTCAGCAGTTAGTCCCCTGGAGCAGTTCTGGTGGAGACCGCTGACTCTGAGCCAGGTTGCTGGCTCAATCTTGGTCTGCCAGTGTCCCAGGACTGGAAGTCCTGGAGTTTCTGACCCACCTTGGCAGGTGCTATGGTTTGGCTGTGAAAAGTCATCTCTCCATAGACTTCTGTACCTGAACACTTGGTCCTCAGCCAGTGACAATGTTTTGAGAAAAATGTAGAACCTTTAAAAGAGGATCCCCACTGAGGAAATGGGTTACTAGGGGTGCCCTTGTGGTTTTATAGTCTGGCTCTACTTCCTGTTCACTTTCTGCTTCCTGATCCACCTCAATGTAAGAAAGCATCCTGGACTCCTGGTGCTCCAGTCAAAAATCTGTTTCTAGTGTCATGCCTTCCCCTGCCCCACATGAGGCTGCATCCCCCCCCCAAACATTTATCTAAACAAATCCTTTCCCCTCACTTCTTGTTCAGTATTGGTCACAGCAATAAGAAAAGTGACGGGGGGGGGGGGCTTGAGAGGAGTGAGTGTGTACAGGGGAGGGTCACAATGGGATAAAGCAGAAGCAGAGGGTGGTGGGACTGAAGGACAGGAAAATGAAGGGTCTCAGGAGGTAGCTGAAGAAAGTTCAGTACCCAGGGGAGGAATTTGTTCTGCAAGTTAAGAAGGTGCCCCTAAGGGAGTGACCATCTTTTCTAAAACTCACATTTAAATTCAGCATCATTGTGGCAGTGTTGACAGCTGACCTTTATAGGGGATTAGTGCCTTTTTCTGGGAAGGACTTCCTCCTCTGGTCTAAAGTACAGATGCCCTCAGTGTTCTTCCCTCTTTGGTCCACCTAGTGTCCTTCCCATTTCAGTCATGCTCCATCTCCTAACCTCCCCAGGGGATGGGCAGACCACAATGACATGCTCTTGGACTTCTGGACTTACAAATTATCTAGCCACAGGTATCCTATCACACCATCAGAAAATGGACTTCACAGAGTTGCAGAGCTTTGGGGGAACATCTCTTGTTCTGACTTTGTCCTTGGCAATGTGTAAGAACAGACAGAAAGGAGGCAGGAGGCAGGTGGCAGGCAGGAACACGTTGCATCTGGAGGCAGATCCTGGTTCACATTCTTGTCTCCATTTCTTTACCTTGCTGCCCCAATCCTGTCTTGCAGCCAGGGTCCGTGTCATTATCAGACTCTTCCTGTTCTCTCTGCATTGTACTGTGATTCTTATGGCAGGACTTTCCTCCTTTCGATCTTTTAATATTGAAATAAAAATGTAAGGCATACTCATAAATAAATTATATTCATAAAAGTTAAAATAGCACAAGAAGGCCCAGGTCTCTTCTGTCCAGTTTCAGACACCACTCCATCTTCGGCTCCTTTAGCCCCGTCTGGATTCCTAGAAGGATGCAGTATCTCCATCCTCCCAGTACACATGTCCCCAAGGCTGCCTATGAGAACATTTTAATATTTACAGCACCAACAAACCCGACACCTTAAGGAATCCTCTATGGAACTGCAGTCCCTTCACTTATGAAGAAGAAGCTGGGACCGGGTGACTTCGGCATACATTTTTTCCCTAGTGGCTGCAGCTGGACACTACATAGTGCAGGGCCTCAGGGCCCAGGAAATGACCCCCGCCAAAGACCAATGAGCTATCACCTCCTTATGTTAAATGGCTATTAAGAGAACGAAAAGTAAGTAAAAAAAAAAAGTATGGTATTTTGGGGGAAATGGAATGCAAATTAGTATAGCCACTATGGAGAACAGCATGGAGGGTTCTTAGCAAATTAAAAACAATCCCACCACAGGGCATTCATTTAAAGGCAAGAAAATCAACATATCAAAGAGCTGTCTGCACCTCCACATTCACTGTAGCACGATTCACAATAGGCAAGAACTAGAAAGAATATAATTAATTACCCACCATTAATTGATTAGCAGACAGAGAAAATGTGATACAAGGACACTGTGGAAAACTATTTGTGTATAAAACATGAAATTCTGTATTTTGTGACAGCATTGGTGAAGGAGAAAGACATTATGGTAAGGGAATTCAAACAAAAAGGTCTGAGGAATGCTTCAACAGCAGACTGGATAAAATGGAAAAGATTATATCATATCTTGAAGAAAAGGTAAAGGAACTGGATCACTCTGCCGAAGAAAATGTCAAATCCCAAAAGCTTCATGAATATAACATGAAAGGAATTCCGGGATACCATAAAGCACCAGACATTCTAATGGTAAACATAGAAAAAGAAAAAACCCAAATCAAAGGCACAGAATATGTTGTCAACAAAATAAGAAAAAAAAAGAAAAGTACCTTCTAGTACCATGAATGCTAGTTAATAGGGATGAAGCGTCAAGCTGAGCACCAACTTGGTTTCTCCATGTTCCACTGAAAGTAAATAAGTTGTGTTTTCAGCAATGGGGTCTTACAGCTTATAGAAGGTATCCAATAGCTTTGGCAAAAGTCACCAATGACTCAACAAGCTTTAACCCAATTCTGGTACTGGAGGTTTTACTTGTTGGAAAAGATATCTAGTTGGGCTATTGGCTACCCCATTATATAATTACTTTATTTGTATGCTATTGTTGGACAAAAGTAATCAGCAATATCACCCAGACACAAACGCTAAGACCTACAACACTGACCTACCTGCAATAAAGACTGGTACAATAGTGGCACAAAAGTTATGGAAGTAACCAATTTTTTTCTTTGAAAAAATGTATTTAAGGCCCATCCCATGAGGTGGAACTTATACCTGACACTACTAAAATGGCCAATAACCTGAGACTATATACATCATGGACTATACAGGAAAACATAATACCAGTTTTCTGCTCAAGGAACATAGCAAAAAATGACTCCTAATGACATAATGCTGTACCTATAGATAGATCAGTGAATCACCCAAAAACCCAGCAGAGGAACCTCGTTTTTGCAGTAAACAAGAATTAACACAGACAGAGACACACAACTAGACAATGAGTATAGAGTGAGAGACTCTGGAACATTCAGTCCTAAATCATATGCCTTCATCAAACTCTTCTCCTCAAGGCTCGGGGATCTATGGGGAAGAGGAGGTAGACACACCATACGAGCCAGAGATAGTGGATGACTCCAAGGAAACAGCATTTCCCAAATACAATGGGAATGGCGCACACAAATGAATTCAAACACTTTGATAGCACACACAACCTGCATAGTTCCAAACCAGACAAAATCACAAAAGTCCCACCTCTAACCAAGAAGTTATTTACTGCAATTGATACCTGTTGGGAAAAGGAAAACCAGTTTTTTTTCTTGTTTGCCCCAATGGAATGACATTGGATATATCAACTATACTACAGGGCAGGCCTCATGTTCAAGAGTAGTTGCCAACACAAATCAAACAGCATTATTATTATTTATTGGGTGTGAATTTGTTTTGGTATTTTTGTCTTATTGGTTTTTGTGTTTTAACATTTTTTTTTCAGAGAGGGGACATGAAAAAGTTGTGTGGGTGGGAGGTTGAGGGAAAATATGGGAGGAATTGGCGGAATGGAAAGAAAATGATCACAATAGTTTTATAATAATTTTTAACTAAAATAATAAATTAAAAACCCATAGAAGAACTGGACGGTGCTGGCACATGCCTTTAATTCTAGCACTCAGGAGGCAGAACCAGGTGGATCTCTGTGAGTTCGAGGCCAGCCTGGTCTACAAGAGCCAGTTCCTGGACAAGCACCAAAACTACAGAGAAACCCTGTCTCAAACAAACAAACAAAAAAACCACAGAAGAAAACTTCCCCTAATCTAAGGAAAGAGATCCAAAGGCATACCAAATAGACAGGGATCAGGGAATAAGCTTCACATGTCATATAATAAAAAAAAACTAAACATACAAAGAATATTAAAAGCAACAAGAAAGAAGGGCCAATTCATATACAATGATAGGGTCATTAGAATCTTGGCAGGCTTTTTATTAGAGACCATAAAAATCTAGAAAGAATTGGACCAATGTCCAACAAGTTATAAAAGACCACAGATGCCAATCTAGCACAACTGAATTAGAAAAGAAAGGACAAAACCAGATTGAAGGAATTTGTAACTACTAAGCTGGCTTTAGGGAGGATTTTGGAAGGAACACTAAGGTCTGAAGAGAATGTCAAACATACAGAAGAACGGACAAGGAACAAATCAATTGTAGAACACTGAATCAAGAGAGACCTAATAGAACTCCACAGAAGGCACCAAATGACAGGAATTACTAGTCCACACTGTTGAACAATAGCTCTTAATAGTAATAGTCTCAACTCTCAATGGACACAGACACCATTGCTAAAGTAAAGAGGCAGCTTTCTTCTGTTGAAGAAAAAAATCTTTACCAGCTGTATATCTGACAGAGGTTTACTATCTAGAATATACAAAGAACTAAAAACACCACACCTAGAAATAACCCAATTAAAATATGGGGCCTAGAACTAAACAAGAATTCTCAAAAGATGGAACTCAAACAGCTGAGAAACAATGTTCAGCATCCTTAGTCAATGGGAAAATGCAAATAAAACTACTTTGGGATTTCATCTTACCTCAGTCAGAATTGCTAACAACACCACCACCCAAAATGATGATAAATGCTAGCATGGATGCAGGAAGGGAAAGCATTTATTCATTGCTGGTGGGAATAAAAACTATTGCAATGACTATAGAAATCAGTGTGGATTTCAATCAAGTTGAAAGTAGACCTACCATATAATTCAGCCAGACCCCAAAACTCCATATCTTAGTCTAGAGATAGCGGCTCATCCATGTTCATCACTGCTCTACTGACAATATCCTGGAAATGGAAACAGCCTAGATGTCTAACAAAAATGCTGCATAGTTTACACAATGGAATATTATTAAGCTATTGAAATTATGAAACTAGCAGGTAAATAGAGCTGGGAACAATCATTCTGCCTGTTTGCTCATCTGTGGATGTTAGCTTTGATTCTTCATACATGTGTGTTTCATCGCTCATCTGTGGATGTTAGCTTTGAAACGTCATACATGTGTGTTTCATTTGGAAAACCCATAGAGGTCAGAAAATTAGTAAGTGGCCATAGGGAATGATATTCAAGGGAGGGGAGATAGAATTCAGTGGTATAAAGGATAAAAATAGAATGGAATAGAAGAAACTAAACTGGAGATTGGAGGAGAGGATAGAGTAGAGGGGGTATGGGGAGAGATAACACTGAAGAATTTTTGAAAGACATACCAAAATCCATTGTAGAATCTTTCTAACATATATATGTATAACATATAATAATGTAAATATATAACACATATTATGTACATTATATAAGCTCCTAATAACTCATACACACACACACACAAACACACACAGAGAATGGAGTTACCCTATATCAAACAACAATGTCCCTACTAGGTACCAGAGATTAACAAATTAAAGGCCTAATACCAGGAATAGGTTTCTTCTTTTGGGGTTATTGAACAATGAGGTACCATAGACCCTCAAACATTGATTCCATTGCTCTTGGTTACCCTCTAGAACTTGATGGTAAAACCCAATTGCTGATGACAACAAATAAGTCACAGAATGTGAGAAAATCAAGCTGGTATGGACCTGGAAGCTTCATTCATACTGACTAGCTTTCTTAGTGCTGGAATTGCTATACATGCTACCAGAGAAGAAACATAACCATCACGCACACCTATCTGTGAACCCTGTGACCTGCTACAATAACTGGCTTGGCAAGACAGTCCCACTGGTGCAAGAGTGGCACAAAAATCATAGGACTAAACATCCACTTTCTGCTTAGATTAATTTCTATTCTACAAGAAGAAACCCATACTTGGCTTCATTACTGGGCTAAGAAGCCAAGGCTAGACAAGTCCATAGGCTCTAGGAAAGAGCCTACTACTAATATGCCTTTAAGTGGACATAGTATTAGACCAATCCCTAATGACTTATCATTATTCATAGATATAATGGCATCTTCTCAGAAGGCACCTCTCAACCATCGTCTTAGAAGCTTCTACTTGTAGTAGATAATGATTAACACAGACCCACAGTTGGCCAAGGCATAAATAACATTGCAGAATGCCCAGCCTTGAACGGAATTTATATGTAATCCTTCAAGGCTCAGAAAACATTGTAGAAGAGGGCACAGAAAGGGTGTAAAAACCAGAGGTAGTGGATGACTACGTGGAAGCATCTGGACACAGTAGGGCAGCTGCCCATATGAACTCATAGCAGTTGTGACAGCATTCACAAAACCCATGCAAACCCTGGTCAGATCAAATCACAGCATGGAGAGGGGAGTTGGGCACATAATCCTACCCCTTGCCATGGAGAGTGTGGTGATTTGAAGATGGTTCCCATAGGCTCATAGGGAGTGGCATTATTTGAAAGCATAAGGGCATGTGACCTTGTTGGAGTAGGTGTAGTCTTGAAGGAAGAAGTGTATCCAAGGCAGGCCTAGTGACTTTCTCTTCCTGCTGCCTGCAGATACAGATGCAGAACTCTAAGCTACTTCTCCAGCACCATATTTTCCTGTGTGCTGCCATGCTATCCATCATGATTACAATGAACTAAACATCTAAACTGTAAGAGAGCACCAATTAAATGTCTTCCTTTATAAGAGCTGCCTTGGTCATGATCTCTCTTCACAGCAACAGAAACAGAGTGACCAGAAACTGTCTGCTAGAAAAGGAAGGGTCAGTTTTCTCTGGGAGTGTGATCCCTGGGAAGCTGACCATGCTCCATTGGAAGAGCACACATCCAAGAATATTTTGGACTGCACGAGTTCATCTTAAATTGCTTTAAAAAGATAAACTAATTTGATAAAGTAAGGGTGGGTCTAGAAAGATCTAGGGGTGTGTGAATATGATCAAAACATTGTAGGAGACTCTAAAAACTCAAAGAACTGAAAAAAAGTAGAACTTACAAGGGTAGTGATATGGCAATCAGAAGGAAGCTCATTAAATCTTGGGGGAGGAGGTGCTGGCCAAAAGATACAGTTATAGTAAGGCAGTGGACCACATTTTGAAGATTCACCGTGTAGTTTAGTGGGTAAAGCTAATGATGACATATTTTATTCTGTAAAAAATGCTAAGAGAGTGGATGCTTAAGTGTTGTCAACACAAAATAACCCTTGTATAAATGATGCACAGATTTAGACATTACATGATGCCACGATGTGTGTATGTATGTATGTATGTCTATTTGTATTGCAAACATTATGCTACACATTATACATACATATAACTTTGTCAATATGTAAATAAATATAAACAAGAAGCCAAAGTCAAAGCAAATGAACCTGGGCAGATGAAGGGGATGGCTACACTACAATTTCCCACAAAACTAGGCGTAGCTTTGTTCTTTTTCTTCAATAGTCTTCATATGAACACAGTGCAACCTCAACTAGAAGTGGGTGTTCCTTGCTGGGAAGCCCTCTGCCTCTGGACTGACACAGAAAAGGTCCTCACAGTATTAAGAAATGTGGAAAAGCCTTTTTATCTCAAAAATTCTTTTTCTGTGCCCCGAATCCCAAGTCATTTTATATAGCAAGGGAAGGGGAGACCAGAGAATTAACACTAGCGCTGTTTGGAGAGCCTCTTTCCCTATGATGAAGGCAGCCTGTGACCCACTTCCACATAACAGTCCATCAGGGGAAGGCAGGGCAGGAATCCAAGCAGAGACCATGGAGGAGTGCTACTTACTGACTTGCTCCTCATGGCTTGCTTAGCTCTCTTTTTTCTCCCTTCTTTTAAAATAATTTATTTAGTTATTTTACATCCCTGATGAAGTTTTCCCCTCCCTCCTCTCCTCCGAGTCCCTCTCCCCAATGCTGCCTCTGTTCCCACCCCCAATCCACTCGCCTCCCTCTCTGTTTAGGAAAGAACAGGTGTCCTATGAATGTCAACAAAACAAAGAATATCAAGCTGCAGTAAGACTAAGTGCCTCCCTATGTATTACATTTGGACAAAGGGATCTGGTATGAGGAGTAGGGTCCAAAAGCCAGTAAAAGAGCCAGAGACAGCCCCTGTTCCCACTGTTAGGAGTCCCACAAAAAGATCAAGGTATACGATTGTAACACATATACAGAGTGCCTAGGGCAGTTCCATGCAGGCTCCCTGGTTGTCAGCTCAGCCTCTGTGAGCCCCTGTGAGCCCAGGTTAGATGATTCTGTGGGTCCTTGTGGTGTCCTTGACCCCTCTAACTCCTACAATACTTTCTCCCCCTCTTCTGCAGGATTCCCTGAACTCCACCTGATGTTTGGCTGTGGGTCTGCATCTGTTTCCACCAGCATAGCTTGTTTTCTTATATGCACCAGGACTACCTGCCCAGGGACAGCACTGCCCACAGTGGTCTGGATTCCTCCACACCAATAATTAATCAAGAAGATTTCCCACAACCTTGCCTACAGGCCAATCTGAGGATGACATTTCTTTCTTTCTTTCTTTCTTTCTTTCTTTCTTTCTTTCTTTCTTTCTTTCTTTCATTCCTTTCTTTCTTTTTGACATTTTCTTAATTGAGGCTCCCTCTTCTTAGATGACTACAAACTGTGTGGAATTGACAAAAGGATGAAAGGACTGTTAAACATATAAAGATATCATTAGCAGCAATTTAGTTCAAACAATGTACAGAAAACAAGCTGGAGCAAGGCAATTAACAGAGCCAGAGGAGCCCACAGGCAGCAGCAAAGGTTGTGACATGACATCATCTAAGTCCCAGAAGCAGAGGAGAGAAAGATGCTGCAGAACAACAGGCAGAGTAACTGCTGGAAGGTTGCAGTGTCATGAGACGGGAGGTCGTGCAGTCGTGGAGGCAAACAATGAAGGGGAGAAACTGCTATGCTGTTGGCATATTCTATGTATATAGAAAGCCCATCGGAAAGAACCCAGCATCGATTCTGAACAAAGTTTTCTGTAAATTTTGCGTGTCCTCTGCTAGACCAAGAGCATATACCAAAGCCTGAGGTCTATTCTCTGCTTAGGGGTGAATGCTTGGCCACCTTCCCTGAATTAGGGGCACCTTACATATCTTCACTCAACCTTTTATGGAAATCATAGTGAGCTGATTGAGAAAGAAGAAATAAAACTCCCTATTCAGAGGCAATATAATCTTTAAATTGTCAAAATCTTAAGGCTATATACACATACACACATATATATTTTTTCAAGACATGCCTCTTGAAAAAAATATTTGCTCTTTTTCCTCTGTTCCTGTTTCTATTTGTTTTGATTTCATTTAAAATTGAGAAGTTCATACATGAGTATAAACTTCTAATCTTCTTATGCCCCAACCCTAAACAAATTATGACATCTTCTTCTATATTTGGAATTCACAAATGCATACACACACACACACACACACACACAAACACACACACACACACACACACACGCTAGTCTCATCCCCAGTTCGCCCATGACAGCCTTCCCTGCTCCCCTGCTCCCATCTCCTGTCCAGACCATGCACTAGGATTTCCTTGGCACCTCAACAAGAGCTTCCAACTTTTAGGAATTACGTCTGGTTATGAAAATGCCTAGTAAATCAGTTTTCTCTAGTTGACCTTGATAATCACTGTGGCTTGTAATGCTCAAAAGTTCCCAACTCCACAAACAGTGATCTGCATTGGAGGCAGATCAGTTTGAAACACGAGCCATTCCTCCTCATGCCCAAAAGTCTGAGCAGCAGTGATCAACTCTTCACTTTTCCTTGCTTCATCAGCATCATCACTCGAGAGGAAAAACCAAGCTTAATTCCAGTCTGTGATGAGTATGGCTGAATAGAGCATCAGAAATAGGCCATGTACACCAGGCTCATGCTTTCCATCTCTCAAGAATTCTACCTGAAAAATTGAAAGGTGCATTTTGATTTCCTGGCAATATTAGGAGGTTTCTTCAATGATAACTTTGGCCTGAGATATTTGTGTCTCAGTTAAGACAAAAATATGAAGGGAAGATCTTCATGGAAAGTATATTATTGAATGCTCTAAAATTTCCTCTTCATTGTAGTAGTATATTATCCTTAAAAATGATCAGCTGGACTCACTCTCTGGAAGCATTCACCCATGCCATCTTCCTCATCTGTGCACATTTACAGTTGGTGACCCTTGTCCTATCCTAAATAATGACAAGCAAAATAGAAAAGGTCCATCTTCAACATTAACACTTTGTTTTACTTCAAAAGTGACACCATTGCCAGGCAGTGAGGACCCCTTATCTTCTGTCAAAGCCTGAAGAGGTAGTTTGGGAACAATGAGGTCCACATACCTTCTAGCAGGTCTCTGGCCAGACCAGGTTCTGCCCCCGTGGACCGAACAAAGTCTGACAGGACTGCGTCCATATCAAGCGTCATAGGATCATGTAGAAGTGCTGCCCAGCACTCAGCTGAGGGCGGGTTTGGAAGCAGGCTAGAGACCATCCATCTGCAGGAGACAAGAGAAGGGCATCTCACCATGCAATGGACCAGAGGGATTGTACACACACACACACACACACACACACACACACACACACACACACACACACCTCAGAGTCCCAGAAGCCAGAAGAAATCCCTATCACGTCCGTTATACAGTTCTGAATTCATTTTTGAATATTTCCCTTCCTTTCCACACAAGCTGTTACATCACTAAAGCCAACCTAAGGCATCAATCCTCTGCAGCACTGTGAAACGGGGTACTGGGATCTGTGCTGTGCCTTCCAATATGCTGAAGTCTACTCTATTGGCTATTAGAGAGACTCCCAGTTCAGTCGTGGCTGACTGGAACTCCTACTTACTCATGATGACTGCTAAAATATCTGCTGCCTCCCTGAGTTTCCACTTTCACAGTGACAACCCCACTGTATTCACAGGATGTCAGATGTCCTGAATAGAACAGCTGCAGGCTAAGGGACAAGATGAGTGCCTGAAACAACTGGTGAGTTTGTCACTTGGAGAAACCTGTTTCGAAGGCACTTGTATTCTCAGTGAAGGGTGATAAGAAAGAGACGCACCTACCATCATGTAGATGACTGGTCAAGTGTGGCCCTCTATCTGTTTTATACATAAAATGTTATTGGAAGTCAGTCACCAGCACATGAATGAGTTGAGTAGCAGAGACCATGAAGTCCACAGAATTAAAGTTATCACCGTGTGAGCTTTTATGGGAAGTTCACTAATGCCAGGACAGATGTTGCACAATTTTATACCATCAAGTACGTGGTTAATTTTACACATTGCATGGTGTTGTTGATGAATACCTTTTGCTCCTCCTTCTCTAATAATCAGAGGATAGGAGTTCTCAGTGAGCAGATTTTTCTATCTTTGGAGCAAGGCACACTGGCCTTATTGCCTGGCTATGACAGTGTATTAACTGCTGTGGGACGGGAAGGTAAAAAAAATCCCTAATGCCAGGATATGGGGACCGAGATCTCAGGCAGGAGGACATAATTTCAGAGCTAGCCATTTGTAATGTCCTATCTGCATCTGGTTCCTACTTTGGAGTAAGATTTGGTTGGTGTGGCTAAAAATGAAGAAATGGTTTGACCTGATGTATGTGGCACCAGTTAGGAGACTCCTTCCTCCGCCTCAAGCACCGCAGCTTCAGCCACAAGAGTCTCCTCTTCTGTCACTGCCACCTGGGGACAAATGAGAGCACAAGGGCATGTTATCTCCTCTCCTGTGATTTACTCTTCAACAAAAGCAGCTGCATTTAAGGTAGGGGAGAGTTGCTAGAGGTAGGTCCTTTGCTTCCTGGCTGCCATAGGTGCTTCCTGGCCAGTTGATCACCAGCTCAAAGTGGAGGCTGGCAAGAAAGGATGGCCTCAACTTCCTCTTGGCAAGCACCTGGGATCATAATCATGGGATAGACTCATTCTAAACCTTGCTATTAACTTCTGGGTCAATACATTTAGTCTGAGCTACCATTTCAACCACACAGTTCAGGGACATTAGCTGCAGCTAATGTCACTTTCGCCTCCAGAACATTTTGTTTTTCTAAATGGAAACTGGCTCCCTATTGCTACTTCCCTTAGAACCTGGCAACCTCCATTTTACTGCCTGCCTCTATGAATTAGACTAGATACTCCTATATGTAAAATCTCACAGTATTTGTCTTTTTGTGATTAGCTATTTCATTTAGCATAAGTCCATCAAATTTCATGTAAATTGTAGACTGTCAGAATTTGAAACTGATTCCATTTTGTTGATGGAACACTATGAACTTCAGATTCAAGACTTGGAGGAACTGAGTTGGATCTGACCTGCAAGCCTCTTCCTTGAGAATTAGTTTTCATAGTATAGGAGATGGTATGTAAGGAGGAAAAAGAAAACAGTAGTCCTACCCAGCTATGATGCCTATGAATGCCAACAACAACCAGCACATTATGATATTCCTAAAGGTGCAATATAGATAATTCGCATTGGTATGGATCTTGGTTTACTGATAAGTATATGCATTTCTGACGTTGATTAAGATATTTTGTTTGTGTAGCTCATTAAAAAATGTAATATATAATTAAAAATATAGGTGAATAGGTAATCATCTATAATAGTCAAGTTTGTAGTCATGTTACTTAGGTTTTCTAGATATATAGAGAGATATTTCAGTTAGTTAGGTATTCTTCAAATCTTTCAGAGACCTTTAGAATATGACATTTAAATTTTTCTAAAATTTAGGACTTTTTATGACAGTGAGACACATATGCTCCTGGCAGCACCAAGCTACGTCAAGAGTAAGATAGGCATTGAAGAGGCTCCTTATGGAGTTTGTTTTGATGAACTGGACATGCAGGATCCACAGAGAAATGACTTCTAAACCTGCCTAAAGGTGAGATGATCATTCAGGATTCCTGCTTCATAAAGGAGTCTGCAAGAAGGAAGTGACTGAACTGTCTTTGAAATTTCCTGCTTCATGGAAAAGTCTGCTGGATACTATGGGCCTGTAGGCTCAGATGGATGCCCCAACGGTATAGAAAAACAGGCAGCTTGAGGTCTCTGTCACTTTTAGAGTTTTTAAAGTTGATTACAATGTACTTCCTGTACATTGAAGAATTTATAGTTATAGTTTTCCTTAGTTATATTAAAGTTAAAGCCTTCCTTTTTGTTTAAACAGAAAAGGGGAAATGGTGTAGGAGGTCCTTCTGTCTATGTGTTGCTTTCATTGGTTAATAAAGAAACTGCTTTGGGCCTAGAGCAGAGCTATAGGGGAACAGAGCTAGGCTGGGAAAACTAAACAGAATTTTGGGAGGAAGAAGACAGAGTCCAGGAATGCCATGGATCTGCTGCCAACAGAGCTAGACGTGCTGAAACTTTGCTGGTAGGCACCACCTCGTGGTGATATACAGATTAATAGAAATGGATTAAATTAAGATGTAAGAGTTAGCCAATGCGAATCTAGAGCTAATGGGCCAAACAATGAGTTAATTAATACAATTTCTGTGTGGTTATTTCAGTTCTGGACATACGGGACAAACAAGCGGGCCCTCCTGCAACAGTGCAATGGTGGCACTTACAACTTGGTAATTAGCAGCTGTATAGTTGGACTTATGACCATTGTTATGACTATCTTGTTATAACCATATTGTTAGGACTACTTTGTTATGACTACCTTGCAACCATATCTTTGTTTTAAGAGGTTACTATGGCCAACTTGTTATATGTTCTGTTTCCAAAACCCTACCTATTTGACTTCCGACCCCCCCATTTGGAAACCCTCTACTCCTGAACTATAAAAACCTTTCTTACCCATGTACAATGCAGATCTGTTGAACTACCTTTATGGAGAGACAGCCTTGTACATGAATACAAAAAGCTTACTTTAATTAATTACTTGCTAAAATTAATTTGGCGATGATTTGATTTGGCAGTCTTTCTCCTCAGATCTATGGGATTGAGAAGAGCCCCCATAATTAAGACTCATGGGATATAGTAGAAGAGGGAGCAGAAAGATTGTAAGACTCAGAAGGCCAGCACATCTGCTATGAGATAGTGCCTGATTGATACAATAGGGAAGCTTTAGCCATAAAATCTCAACAATATGATTGCTTAAACAAGATCAGCCACTGGCAACAGAAGCTGATATGCCAAAGTGGATTGAGGAAATCTCATAAGGGTCTGTCTCTAAATTAATACCTATACAGAGTTAATGACTGCTAAGAGGGGGAAATCAGTCTTTCCCCAGTAATAAGCTCCCTAATTAGTTGCCCAAACACCAAGTGGCCAGCCCTAGAATAATACACACATGAGCAACCTAAGTAGATGTGGTAGGTTTTATTTAGATATAGATTCATACATACACACACATATATATATACATATATGTACATATATACACAGACACACACAGAAACACACACACATATGTTGGTTTTTCAAGACAGCCCTGTGTAACAGTCATGGCTGTTCTAGAACTTTTTGTAAACCAGAAAGGCCTTGAATGCACAGAGATCCACCTACCTCTGCCTCTAGAGAACTGGGAGTAAAGGTGTGGCTCACAACATCTGGCTCTGGCACATTTATATATCTGTATACACAATATAAAATATAATATATATGGAATAATAAAATGAAAGAGGGCATGGATTTGAGGGTGCCATGGGAGGTGTTGGAAGAGGGTAGGGAAATTATGTAAGTACAGGAGATATATATAAAATTTTAATTTTTAAAATAATTTTTAAAAGAAATGAGTACAATATACTGATGAGCCTTTGGCAGGTATTAGAACATCCAGAATTGATGACTGAGGCTGGGAGGTAGGCTAGGGACTCACACTGCTGCTGCTGCAGAGACAAGTTCAGGGACAGCCACTTTTAGGTCAGGGCTGCCCATGTCAGTGGGGAACACGACTCATGCAGGTCTGATGATGCACTCTTCTTACGCATGTACAATACAGATCTCTTGAACTACCTTTATGGAGAGACAGCCTTGTACATGAACACAAAAGCTTTACTTAATTACTTGCTTTTAATTTTAATTAAAGTCATGAAGGGCTAGCGTAGCACAGATCTAGAGTGCAGCCTAGTCTGAGGGTCAGGAGAGGCCCTGGGTGGAGCACAGGCTGGGGCTAATGGCTTATCATGTGTGAACCTCCACTGTATCCTAACTTCCTGATTTGGGCTGCGAATAATGAGTGGAATCCTGTTCTCTTGATTTGAAGAACAGCCCTGCCTCTCAAAATTGCTGAAAAGATGAAAGAAAATGATGTTTCTTGAACATACTCCATTGTTACCGTTAGTGACATAGATTTGAAACACACAGCTGTCTAGTATTGAGGATCTTTGCTCTATCACTTATATATGCACAAATCCCTACTATGAAGAGTAACATACCAAAAAGAGGCACACATGCTTCAATCCACTCTACTCTGCAATGGAGGAGCCCATTCTGGTGAGAAGCTCACAGGCGCACAGATAACTCTTTGGATATATATGGCACCTCAGCTCAGATGCCAGCATTCCTCTGTCCAGACCATCTGCCTCCTTCATACCTGTGACTTGTATGTCACATTAGTGAGATAAAACTTCCAGAGCACTCGTGGTCTTCGTTCAGAGGAAAATTGGGAAAGCCTTGGAATGAAAGGGTATGAGGTTAACGAAGTGTCCAATGTGCGCAATCAATCTTATAGCAAGTTTCCATGTGCTACAGCTAGGGACACAGACTGATCTTTGAGTAATTGTGGCTGCAACAAAGCAATGCATCCACAAAACTCACATTAAAAGGCCTGGGTGAGGAGGGAGGTGAGACAGCAAGGCAGAAGGAACAGGCAAAGAGCCTGGGGAGATGACTGATAAGAGCCAGGGCTGCGTGACAAATAAACAAAAGTGGCTATAGCAATATCTGGTTCCCAGGATGCAGATTTTCCAACTTGGCCTTTTTCATCTTTTCTTTGGTGAAGTTCATTTTCTAAAATGACTGGAAGCAGAGACGGGCAACTCCAAGGTTTGGAAGGAAGCACATGTGTGCACTCTGAGCCCCTCCACCTGCACAGCAGATGCAGACAGGATGGAGAGAGGCAGAGTTTTTGATCCATGGACCGCTGGCTCTGTGCCAAGTCAGCTCTTTGAACACAGAACAGGGTGGATTAACAACAAATTGGGACACTAAAAATTGTAAATAGCTGGGTGGTAGTGGCACACACCTTTAATCCCAGCAGTTGGGAGGCAGGAACAGGAAAATCTCTGTGAGTTTGAGGCCAGTCTGGTCTACAGAGCAAGTTCCAGGACAGTCAGGACCACACAGAGAAACTGTGTCTTGGAAAACCAGAAAAAAAAAAACAATGTAAATGGCTTTTCAATGCTCCAATTTCTGGACTATTGTGTCCCTTCCTCCCCTCACTTCCTCTTGTCCTTCCTCTTCCTCTTCCTCCTTTTGTGCTTTATTTCTGAGTCTGATTTTATTACTTTTTATTTTCTTTCTCTTTCTTTTGGTTGGTGTACCTAAGTTTTGTCAATCATACTTACAAGCTTTCAAATAACTCTTTAGTAGATTCTATGTGTTGTTCACGAAGTCTCGCTGTGCATCCTAGGCTGCCTTTTAACTTGGTATCCTCCTGAACACTAGTAAGTGTAGGAACCTACAGGTCTAGTTACATTCCTATACTTTTGAACTTAGATAGGAAACATTGATGTACATACTTTTAAAGTATTTTTCCTGGAACCAGTGAGATGGTTCAGCAGGTCAAGGTGCATGCAGCCAAAACTGACAACTTGAGTTTGGTCCCAGGGAATCACATGGTATAAGGAGGGAAATGACTCCCCTCCCCTACACACACTATTCCTGATCCCTACTCCTCTGACCTCCCCACATATATCTCATCGATCATATATGCACATATAAATATATGCACACACACACATACTAAATGTAAATAAAATATTTTTCAATGAAAAATTAAGTACGTATAAAAATAGACAAAAGAATATATGATAATTGTCTTTCTGTGTCTGGGATCCCTCACTCAAAATAATGTTTTCAAGTTCTATCCATTTTCCTGCAAAATTCAAGCTGTCGTTATTTTTCTCTTCTGTGTAGTACTCCATTGTGTAAATGTACCACATTTTTATTATCCATTCTTCGGTTGAAGGACATTTAGGTTGCTTCCAAGTTCTGGTTATGACAAACAAAGCTGCTGTGAACATAGTTGAGCACATGTCCTTGTGGCACGATTGAGCATCCTTTGGATATATACCCAAAAGTGGTATTACTGGGTCTTGAGGAAGGTTGTTTCCTAATTTT
>JAQHUG010000279.1:2611697-2623377 GCA_028555095.1 Dicrostonyx torquatus | reverse complement strand
TGAGTAAATTGGGAGCATGGGGACTTTGGGGGAGAATTGAAAGGGGAGGGGAGAGGCAGGGAGAGAAGCAGAGAAAAATATAGAGCTCAATAAAAATCAATAATAAAAAAGAATATATGATAAATATCAATTACCACTCAGTCATGGCAATAATCAATTTATAGCTAATATTTTTTTCATACTTTCAACAATTTCCCTTTCCACATCATTTTGGAAAAAAACCCTTGTAATATCTACATGTAGATAATTATTCTCTATAAGACTCTGAAATATAACCACAATACTATCATGCCACTTAGAAATTAACAATAATTCTTCTGGGTAATTAATATTTAGAGGGTGGGAAAATGACATCATAACTTACCAGTATATCTGGACACAGCTCAAAGAATTCTAAGAGTAAGTTTTATAGCTATAAATGATGACATTAACAAAATCAGATAGATCTCAAATAAATAACCTAATGATGTTACTCAAGGGCCTAGAAAAGTAAGAGAAGCCAAACTCAAAGCAGTAGATATCAAGAAATAAAGATGAAGGCAGAAATTATTAAACATATATTAAAAGAACAACTCACAGAATCTACTAAAGAGTTATTTAGAAGGCTGTAAGTATGACTGACAAATCTTAGATACACTAACCCAAAGAAAGAGAAAGAAAACACAAAGTAATAAAATTAGAGGCAAAGAGGGAGTTGTTGCTCTGATGAAATCCAGATGCTATTAGAGAATGCTTTGAAAAAGTATTCCAAGAAGATGGAAAAATCTAGAAAAAAAAATGGACACATGCTTTAACACGTATAATCCATTAAGATTGGATCAAGCCTGAACTGGTCATCTTCTACAACCAGGCAAGGTTCTTAGCAGTGGAACTGTGGCATCAAGTTAGTCATAAAACTGTCAACCTACACTCTGTAAGATGGACTGGGAAAATGGTGGAGCAGAACTTGTGGAAGTGGCCAACTTGAGGCCCATGCCACGAGAGGAAACCCATACCTGACATTGTCTGGATAGGAAACCAGATGCAGGACAGTCCAGAGACCCAGCATAGACTCAAACACAACTGGCAAAAACAAAGTAAATAAAATTATTCTGAATGATATTCTGCTATGCTCATAGATCAGTGCCTAGCCAAATTATCATCAGAGGGGCATCATCCAGCAACTAATGGGAGCAGATGCAGAGACTCACAGCCAAACATTAGGCAGAGCTTGGGGAACTTCACAGAAGAGGGGGAGGAAGGATTATAGGTTTTAGAGGGGTCAAGGACATCACAAGAACATGACCACAGAATTGACTAAGCAGGACTCATAGGGGCTCACAGAAACTGAAGCGTCAAACAGAGACCCTGTATGGGTCTGAGTGAGGTCCTCTTCTTATACCTTATGGCTGTGTAGCTGGGTGTTCTTGTAGGACTACCAACAATGAAAGTGTGTGTGGGGGGGGTGTCTTTGACTCTTTTGCCTGCTTTTGGGACCCTTTTTCTCCGAATGGGTTCATTATGCAACCTTGATATGAGTGTTACTGTATTTTGTTAGGCCATGTTGGTGGATATTACCTAGGAGGCCTGCTGTTTTTTGGTTTTGTTTTTTTGTTTTTGTTTTTGTTTTTTTAAGGAAAACTGAGAAGGAACTGATCTGGGGGAGAGGGAAGGTAGGGGAAAGGACTGGGAAGAATGGAGGGAGGGGAAACTGGTTAGTATATAATGTGTGAGAGAAGAATAAAAGTTAAAAAACAAGGAAAACTAGCAAACTCAGTCTACAGAGCTGGTGTTACCCTATACCAAACCTAGAGGAAAACACAGCAGGAAAAGAAAACTATAGAACAATTCAGATGATTAACTAACATAGATGCAGAGACTCTCAATAACTACTTGCAAACTTAATTAAAAAGCCATGAGGAAGATTATATACAATGATCAAATTGGCTTCATCCTAGGAATGAGAAATTGGTTTAACACAGGCAAGTCAACGAATGTAAGACATTAAGAACAGAAATTACATACAGAAGTATTTCTCAGTGTTTAACATGCCTTCATGATAAATATCCTTAATAAACAAGATGTAGAAGAACATATATCAACACAATAAAGGCTACACGTGACAGTCCTCTGGCCAAAATTTACTAAAAGAGGGAAAACAGAGTACTTCCGAAGTCTGGGTTGAGACAAGGGTATCTGCTCTCTCCGTTCTTATTCTGTTCAGGGCTAGAGCAATGAGAGAAGAGATAGAAACAGCATGGGTAAGAACTAAGAAGGACGACACCACGGGGCTATATTCGCATATAACATGACACCACGCTAAGGGGTCCTAGGAATGCCATAAAGCTCTTATCAGATAAGCATATTCTGTAAAGTAGCTATGTATAAAGCCTACATAAAATATAGGTAGATTTTCTAATCAGCAACAAAAAATTTGCCAAGACAGAAATTAAGAAAAATATCTCCTTCACAAGAGTTTCAAACAATTCAAAAAAAAGGAATCTACCAAGGAGGCGAACAACCTCCACAATCAAAACCTTGAGAGTTTAAAAAATAAATTGAATGATATACTAGACAATGCAAAGACTTTCCATGCTCATGGATTAGCAAAGCCCATGTAGTAAATGGCAATACTGCTTCTCAAACAGTCGTCCTGCAAATACTCATGGTTCAGTAATGCAGTTGGTGGGCAACACCTGCAGTTTGGAAAGGATGCAGTTTGGCTGGTGAAGAGATGCACCAGACCTGATAGAAAAGAATCCCAAAAAAGTCCAACAGCAATAGGATTTGCTACCATGCAACTTACGGGCTTTCTTGCAAAGCTGATGTCATGTCCCTATAAATAATATTATTGTGGTGGCTGGATACTTTCTCATCTTAGAAGCTAGTGAACAGTAAGGGTGTGAGAAGTTCAGGAAGTAAAAATTTGCCTATATACTTTGTAGTTTTCTTTCTTTTTCCTCTTCTAACATGTTTTCTATTTCCAAATTTAAATAATTTCAAAATAAATATTTTCCACAAAGAAATGGCAATATTATCAAAAAGAGTACACATATCAATTCAGTTCCATCAAAATTCCCACAACATTCTTCAAGGAACTAAAGAAAATAAATAAAATTCATATGAAAATATAGAAGATTCCCTCAAAACCAAAGAAATCCTAAGTAGAAAATGTGCTAGGGGTATCATAATACCTGACCATAAATTGTTACAGGACAAGTCACAAAGAAAGCCTTGGTTCTGGCACAAAACGGTACAAGAGAAGATCCAGAAATAAATCCACATAGTTATAGCTACCTATGTTTTGACAGAAGTATCAGAAATATACACTAGAAAAAGAGAATCTCCAACAAATGTTCTGGGAAAATTATGTACTCATGTGCAGGATTAAACTAGACCCCTATCTCTTACTTGCACAAAAAAAATTGAAGACAGATCAGAGATCTGAAATGCTGAAGCTGCCAGAGGAAAACTTAGGAAAGATACACGAGAAAGGCACAGCAAGCCCTCCCCCAAAAGACTACAACCGCATGGGGGATAATCTCAAGATCATTAACAAATGGAATCACACGATATCAAAAGGTTTCTGCACCGCTAAAAAAACCATCAGCAGAAGCCGGGCGGTGGTGGCACATGCCTTTAATCCCAGCACTCAGGAGGCAGAGGCAGGCGGATCTCTGTGAGTTCAAGACCAGCCTGGTCTACAAGAGCTAGTTCCAGGATAAGCTCCAAAGCTACAGAGAAACCCTGTCTCAAAAAAACAAAAAAACAAAACCATAAAAAAAAAATCAGCAGAGTGAGACAGCCATGGAATGGAAACAACTCTTTGAAAACTACACTTCAGACATATTGTTAATATAAAGAAGATATAAAGAGCTTCAAATTTAATCATCAAAATTCCCGAATCTTCCAATCCATAAATGGGCTAATGAGTGGAGAGAAATGTTTTCAAAAGCAAAAAGCACAAGTGGCTCAAATAAATATTTTCAAAAGTGTTTAATATCTTTAGCCACCAGGGAAATGCAAATTAAAAATACTTAGGGGTTCCATCTCATCCCAGTTACAGGGGCAGTCATCAAAGAGGAGGTGGGGAAAGGGGAGTCCTTAGCCACTGTTGGGACTGTAAAGTGGTACAGCCACTATAAAAATCTGTGTTGAGGCTTCTGAAATCATGAAAACTGGTACTGCCATGTGATCCAGCTGTACCTTTTCTGGGAACACACCTCGAGGCCTTAGGTCCCATCACAGAGACTTGCTTATTTATATTTATTACTTCGCTGCTCATTAAAACTAGGAAGAGAAATCAACCTAGATATCTACTAACATATGGATAGATAAAGAAAATGTAATACCTACACACAGTGGGATTTCAAGTAGCCTTAGGGAAAATAAAATCATGACATTTGTAAGAAAATCTGTGCAACTGGAGATCATTATATTCATCGAAGTAATTCAGACTCAGAAAGACAAATATCACATGCACTCTCTCATATACAGGTCTGAGATGTGTGTAAGGTATAAATGGGAACAGGAGAGGGTAGAAAGAGGTCTTAAGTGAGAGAGGTTGAAAAAAGTAATATATGTGCAATTGGGGCTACTGGGAGGAGGGAGTAGCAGACACGAGGGTGAGGGTGGGGGTTGGGGAAAAGAGGAGGATCAATGAAAAAAAGAGGCAGGGAAATACTATAGGGAAAACCATTACGTTGTATGTTAATTGAAAAGTTTCTGTATCCCCATAAGCCTCTCTGCCCGATGCAATAATCCAAATCAGAACAAATCAAACTGAATTAGAAAAAGTCTAGGTTTAATGGATATCATGCTTCCAGATAGCTTTCCAGTCCCCCAGAGAGGAGTTAGAAAAAAAAGACCAGGAAACCACGTGTCTGTTTTCTGTGGGGGGCAGTTTAAACACCATGTGGGAGTGGTTTTGTGCATCTCTAGGGGAGGAGTCATCATTTGGTGGGCTTTTTGAGATGCAGATGCAGCAGGGTTTAGAGAGATGGGGAGGGGGTTTGGAGTGGAGCTTCCATTGGAACATTCTAGACTCTTTGGATATATGGATGCTAGGGGCTGAGGTGAGGCTTTCACCTGAACACTAATTAAGAGACTAATAATTAAAACTACTCAGAGTGGGCAAATTCCCAGTGATTTCAAGTGTTAGAACTATTTCTCACTTATTTGAACCAGGATTCAAGAAAGAGTGGCAGGCTGTAATTGGTTTGACTTATTTTAACCTGTAAATTTTGTACCATCTTTTTTTCTTTCGGTTTTTAAAAACCCTGACCGTGTTTCCTAGAGTTTTCTCACTCTCTGAGTTTTTCTGATCGTTCTTAATGTGTCCTGTGAACTTTTCCCTTCCTACCAGTTAGTACCTGCTTACCAAAACTCTATCAGACACACACTCAATTTGGGTATGTGCTGTCTCTTCCTATTAGCGGCCTGAATTCCTGTAAGGAACCCTAACTTGGGAGCAGTCATTGTCTCATCTGGAATCTGTTCCTCAGGTTCATGCTTGTACACAGAGCCTGTGATTCTGCCATTCCTTCTTTATGTATTAGTTCGATGGTATGTGTGTGTTCTTGAATGAGAGTGCATTTATGTTTGAGGCTTGGGTAGACTGTGGCTATTATCCTGCATGGATGGCTCTCAGCCTTATTTTTTGATAGTATCTCTGTGAACCTTGAGTTCAAAGACTCGGCCATACTGGCTGCGACCAACTTTAGGGCTCTGCTCCTGCCCTACCTACCTCCTCCAGTGCTGGGGTTACAGAGGCACACTGCCATTTGTATTGTCACCTGGATGCTAAGGATCCTGACTCAGGTCTTCATGGTTGTGTGGGGCAACAGATGCTTTACTGACTGAGCCATTTCCCAGTCTCTTTCCTGAATAGAATTCCTAAAGAGAAACTTCCACTATCTACTGATCCACCCTATGCGATGGACACCAAGCAGAAAACCCAAGGTAGATGCTGTGCTGTTTACACATCAATTCATTGGTGGACTGATGTTGCCAGCTTCCTCCAACAACTTGTTTCTTTTTTTTCCTCCCTATCCTCTCTTCCTCCTTCTTTCCCCTCCTCCTCCCTCTCTTACTTACCCCCTCCTCATCCTTTTGTTTTGTTTTTGGTATCATTTTGAATGGCTGAGGACTTGCTCAGCATATGTTAGGTCTTAGGTGTGATCCACACCAGCATTATACATAGAAAATGTATGTGAATATACATACATTTATATGATGTGAATGTACTCGTAATGATGTGAATATACTCAATACATTTAAATTTACACGATAAATGCAGTTATCATTTTTTATGGATGCTCAGATTGCCCTCCTTTTGGCCAGTGAAGTCTCTTTGGGTCAGTTATGGGTTTCTGAGCTTTGATTCTAGTGTGGCTGACAGGAGGTAACAAGATGTTATAGGTTCTTTTGTTCATCTACTGTCCCAGATCTGGAAACCAACATTTTGACACATCCAGTGGGAATGTTTCCTGTTTACTTTTCATAGCATACACATATGCCTAGTGAAAACAGGTTTTGAGAGCACAGCTAGAGAGCCTGGTACACCCACTGATACTGGCTTAGTCATTGTCTATAGGACTTTTTTCATAGCTATGAAATTTATCTGTGTTAAGATAAAATATGCTTGAATATTTCCAATTCAAATGGAATATTTCTTGTTTTCTATAAAGATTCATTTCATTTTATGAGTATGAGTGTTTTGCCAGCATACATTAATATACCATATGCATGTAGTGCCCACAGAGGTCAGAAGAGGGCACTGGGTCCCCGGAATGGGGGTTACAGATGGTTGTGGGTATTGAGAACTGGACCTAGGTCCTCTGCAGGAGCAACTTAACTGATCTCTCCACCCTTTCAGTGTTTGCACTTCATCTAATTTCTTTTTACATATAATCTTCCTATGTGTACCTCTAGTCCTAGTTCTGAACATCAGGGGTGACAGAACATTACACAATTATTCAATGTATCCTACAGTTTCTATAGGAGAACTTCACTACCACAGGGCTCTGTTGGTAAGAGCAATTCATGAGCTGTCATGAGGATGCAAACTCAAAACTCCAACACCCATGTACAAAGAAAGACAGATTTTTGTCACTGTGATAAAACAACAAGGCAACTTAGAGAAGGAAGAGTTCATTTGGGCTCAGAGTTTTAGAGCATTAGGAGTCCATTATGGTGGGGAGCATGGCAGGAAGTGGAAGGCATGGCAACGGGAGCAGAAGGCTGGGATTCAGAGCACAAGTACAAGAAGCAGAGAGGAAGAACTGGATGTGGGTAGAGGCCAAGGAACTCTCAAACTCCACTTCAGTAACCTACTTTCTCCAGCAATGCCATGTCTCCTAAACTTCCCGAACAGCATCATCAACCAGAGACCAACTGTTAAAATGCCCAAGCCTGTGGAGAGAATATTTCTTATTCCCAACCACCACATTCCACTCCGGGCCCCAGTAGGTTCATACCACAGTACAAAATGCATTCAGTCCAACTTCAAAAGTTTCATTAGTCTTTTCACAGTCTTTACACTATTCAAAAGTCTGAGTGTAAAGTCTCTTTCAAGACTCAAGGCATTTTCTTAACTATACTTTCCTATAAAATAAAAAAGCAAGTTGCATACTTCCAATATACAATTGTGAACAATATATATTCTTATTCCAAATGGGAGGAAAGTGGGGACAATAATGAAGATACACCGAATCAAAGCAAAACTAAACGCAGCAGGGAAAGTATTAAATCCTGTATCTCCTCTGCTATCAAAGTGCTTAGATGGCTCTGCCCCTCCAGCTTTTCTGCCTGCAATACACATCTCCAACCTGGGCCTGTGCCACTCCCTGCACACCTGCGCATAGGTTTCATGGCAGTTATCTCACGACTCTCCACTGAAATCCAGGCTTCAGTTTCATAGCTTTATGAATGGCTTTTCATAATCTCCTGACCTCCCAGGACCTTCACACATGGTCACATGTCACATGCTGCATAGCCCTGGCACCTCCCAGAAACAATGAAGAAAGAATCTATAACTTTCACTCTTGCATTCTTCAAACTTCTAAAACCAACAACAAATAGACATCACTGCCAAGTTCAGCTGCCAGCTTATGATGGGCCCTGGACTCCCTGAGTCACATTAGAAGCAGTTTACTTCATTCAGTTGCTTTCTAGGAGCAAAAAGCTCCTTATTCTTGGCGGAATCTTGCCCTAAGAGCACCCTTCCCTTTGTTCAAGTGCAGGGCAGGTCTCTTCTTTATGAATTACAGCCTCTCTTCCAGCATGTCCCAGCTGTAACATTAAGCATCAGGAAATTTTTTTTTCCTCTCCAAACTGTAATTTTGTATTTCTTTCTATCCACTGGCTCTTTTTCAATGTAGACTTGCACAAGTGTTATTCCTTACATTCCATGGAATCAATATTGTGTTATTCTGAATTTTCCTCTGCCAAAGAAATGAGCCCATTAGTCTTAAATTTAACCTCAGGCAAGTTCTCAGGACACAGGCAGAACACAACTAGATTTCTTTGCCCAAATATCACAGGAATGACCTCTAGCCCCAGTGTTAATGTTGCTTTCCTCTGGCAGTCCTTGGGCTGGGCCTCCACAGTCTGCATTGTTTTCAGTACCAACTCTGGTCTCTACCAGAGTGTCCCTTTGAACTCTGCTTACAGTATGCAACCACTTTTTTGGTTCAAAGGTCTAAACTCTTGCACTTTCTTAAAATCCAGTGTGTTCCAGTTCTTTAAGCAGCCACTCACTTCCTAGTACTAACTTCTGTATAGTTAGTTACTTTTAGATGGCTCTAATAAAACACCATGACCAAGGCAACTCATAAAAGGGAGAGCTTATTTGGGTTTAGCAGTTGCAGAGTGATGAGCTCATCACTGGAGGGGAGACATGGCAGTCACTGGCAGGGCATATCAGCTGGAGCAGGAAGCTGAGAGATCACATCTCAACTGCGAGTATGAGACAGAACTGGAAGTAGGGCGAGGCTATTAACTCTCAAAGCTCACTACCATATTTCCTCTAACAAGGTCACACTTCCTGAACCTCTCCAAAGTGGGGACCAAATGTTAAGATTCCTGAGTCTATAGGGGAGTATTTCTCATCCAAGCCACCACATTTACCTGCAGAACACAATACTGAACTCCCAGAATTTCGGAAATCTCATAGGTATAAACCCCTCTCCCTGTAGTCTCAATTTATTTATTAGTTTATTTTTGTTTTTCAAGACAGGATTTCCTCTGTGTAGCCTGGCTGTCCTGAAACTTGCTCTGTAGACCAGGCTGGCCTCAAATTCACACAGATCCAGCAGCTGTTGCCTCCCAACTGCCGGGATTAAAGGCAGGAGCCACTACCAACATTGTAGACTCAATTTAAATACCACTTACTATATGTGAAAATGAGTATCTTTTTCATGTAACCCAAAGAAGGATCACTTCATCTTCTATGACCCATATGATCCTCTAGTGCATTTTTCTCCTCTGAAATATCATGGAGGTATTATATAACACTTCATTGTTAGCTCATTAAATTCCTTTCTTCTTTGATATGCACTGATTTTTTTTCTTGTTTTGCTCCATTCTCCTGTCCTCGTTGTCTCATTTTCCTTGTAATTAAGAACTTTAAATTGAGGAGAGGGGAACAAACTGAGAAAAACAGAGAGGATTTTGGGTGTGGAACCATTCTGTTTGATGCTGTAATGGTAAGAGCATGTTATCCATTTGTTCAAACCCAAAAAGTTCACAACCCTGTCTTATAATGTGTCCATGTGCGCTCACCAATTGGTGGGGAATGCATCAGGCATGCATATGGTGTACAGACAGACAGACAGACAGACAGACAGACACACACACACACACACACACACACACACACACACACACATATATATATATATATATATATATGCCACATTGTGCTTTGAACTCACACAAATACCCTCTCCCAACACATCAAAAGAGAAAAAAACATGCAAGGAATAATAATCACTAATTCTGATAGAACAATTGGACCTGGAAGTGAACTCAGTGGGGCCACAGAGCATGAAGACACTTGCCCTAACTTGTAAGAACCTTGACCTTGCAGCTGTCTTAAACCATCTTCTAGGGTAGACTGCTATCAGATAAGCTATCTCATCTTTGAAAACGTGTGGCCGAGTGTTGCTCCTACCTTTGAGGCTGCTAACCCTGGAGTATGTGCAGTTCCCTTGCTCTGGAAGATATACGCTCTCATTTTCCAGGTTCAAAAATCCAGCTGTTACACAGGTATGAAATATGTGTCTCTGCGACCTCAACAAAGGCCTTTATTAGAGCCAAACAACTCACCAAACAGGTTGATACCTCTGCTGTGGATCCTCCTAGTCATTTCGCTCAGCTTTGTAGTGAGCGAAAGGGAAAACAGCCTAGTGGGTCTGGCTTCTTTCCCAGCCTCTCACTGTCATGGAGCTGCTGCTGTTCCATCCTGCCAGCCTCCTCCTCTCGCAGGGTGAGCTTCTTTAAAGGAAGGGTTCACCTTTTACTTTCTATACTTTAGTTAGAACACACCAAGTGCTAAATGAATATGCTGAACAATTGAACAGAAGGGACTAGAAATCTTAAACTCAAGTTCTTACTCATTCTGATGGGTAGAAATGAAAATAACCACAACTCAACTTAGGCTGGATTAAACATAATGCTATTATTTACAAGTATACCCATTAGAATTAAAAGAAAATTTTTGTGAGTGTGTCTTTTTTGGGGTCCCGGAGATGAAAGTCAGTGTTTTGTACAGACAAGGAAAAGAACATTCTACCACCAAGCCACTTCCCAGCCCCAACTCTGATTTGATTGTTTTATTTTTGTCATACGGGACATCATACCTACAACCCTATGGATGTCAGGAATGTGGTCTATCATGGAGAATACTGCCTGACCTAAAAGGAACATTTGAGGAGGATTTAGAATGTTTGAACAAAAGTCAAGAGTACAGAAACTCTAACTCTAACATGGCTTACAGCCATGAGGGTTGTGGGAGATGGGCAGAGCCAGCCATCTGTCCTAGTAGCCTTGGCTCTATTCTAAGGGCTGTGAGTATTACTGACATATGTGCTTTAGGGAAAGAATCAAAGCTACAGAACTTGGGAACAGAGTGAACCATGCATGCATAGCGGCAGAGCAGGGGGAAGGTACTTGTTCAGGGGCTGGAACTTGCCCACTCTCTCCACCTTTCAGCCTACTGCAGATAGAATCATGACTCAGCAGGAATTGGGGGAGACTCTGCCTTCCAGAGAAGACAAACAGCCCTCTTAGCTGTGGGGGGGGGGCGGCGGTGAGTATCAGGAGTGGTTAAAGCCAGCAACACATTCAGGCCCCAGGCCTGAGATTTCCAACCTTCGTGAAGTCATACTGGCAATATAGCCCACTTGGATAAACTGATGTCACCCAGTCTGGCATGTGAGGAAAGCATTAGTTTACCAGGTAGAAGGTAACAGGCTGGCCCAGTATAGCCCACTCCCATGTTGTTTCCTCCTTGTCCCTTCATTTTAAGTGAGGAACTTAAAATGATATCCATAAGTCTACTTTGTATACTCGGACTATGAAATGTAAAGCAAAGGAGAAAATGCACTGAAACTTGGATAGAGCCTGGTACCAGTGAACACTTGGATAGAGCCTGGTACCAGTGAACACTTGGATAGAGCCTGGTACCAGTGAACACTTG
>JAQHUG010000279.1:2589018-2602640 GCA_028555095.1 Dicrostonyx torquatus | reverse complement strand
GGCCGGGAACAAGGGGAGTAAATGTAAATTTTTCTTGTAATAATAATTAAAAAAAATTGGGAGAAAAATCAGGAAACCACATAATAAAGAAGTGGTTGGTTTCAGAATCTATGACTGGTGCTCCCCAGTGAGGAGAAAAAGACACATGGGTTGATAAAAGTTTGAATGTGCAACTTAGAGGAAATTCAAATGAACAACAGACAATTGAAAGCTAAACAACTGTGTGAGGATGCTGCACGGAACTAGAGGGAGAGCAGGGATCCATACGAGGCTGTGCTCTTGGCGTCAGTATGAAAATCTCTCTAAGGCACTTGGAGAATATTGACATTATATAGTATGATTAAATAACAGTAAAGAGAAAAACAAGCTTACAGAAAAATGTGCATGGGACACTGGCTGCACTTGGAAGGTGACAATATTTGTCTATTTCTTACCAAGCAATCTGCACTGCTGCCTCATCACAAAGAGTGACACGGAGACACACTCTAATAACATTGTTAAGCTCTCCTCCCATTCCTTTCTTTCACCTGAAGAGCATTCTCAGGAGAATGGACAATTACATTCACAGCCCATATATGGCTAAAGGAATAGACATGGGAATTTTTCACTTATTTTCAGAAAATAATTGAAATTTTACCAGCAGAGGAGAACTTCGACTTTGGAGCTTAAATAGACCTATTGCAGTTGAAAATTCACGTCAGCCGCCAGTGAAATTCAGTGTTCAAGCAACTACCTCTCCAAACAGATCAAACTAGTGAACACACAAAAATGAAACTAACAACAGCATGGAAGCCACCATCCTGATGACTCGAGACTATCAACTTGAATTCGTTCATTCCTTGACAACTTTACAGACTAAATTAAACAGCTTTCTTATTTAGTTATTTGTATTTTTACTCTTTTAGACACTAGAAACACACACTAAATCCACGCAGGCATGTCAAAGACTCTAGAGACAACTGACTTCTGATCTTGAGTCCTCACTATAAAAAAAATATTTTCTGGCTTCCTAGGGATTGAACCCAGAGCCTCTTTTAAGCTAGGCAATTGCTTTATCATTGATCCATGCCCCTGGCCCTCATTGTCTCTCATTTGAAATGGGGATAGTGTCTTCTGTGGTAGCATGGCTCCAACAAGCACAGTGCTAATACTGAGAAACATCAGGAAGATGCTGGCTTGTTACACCTGATGTTATTCTCCAGGCACAATTTGTAAACACATCCTTAAACTAATAACCTTGGAAATCCAGAAAAGTCCTGTGGAGAGCCATGCCTTCACAAAATTGCTTTGGCAACTTTCATAGTCTAGAACATCAAAAGAACTCATAATTCTTCTGTACAGATGAACAGGAAGTCCAAGATCAGCTGTTTAGATTGATAAAGGGACTGCAATCGCAAGCAAAAAATGTGTTTGTAATACTACTCTGAGAAAAGAATGGCAAAAACAATTTCACTCCAACACTCCAACACTGGGCTCAAGACCAAGCAAGTGGCATACAGCTCAGGGGGAAACAGTCTCTGCAAGTCTGAAGCATTGATTCCAACTAAGGAAATTCTTCCCTCTTGGCCACAAATGGAGCACCGTTTTCTGAACTTAACGTTTTCCTCAAAGTCAGGCGGTGGTGGCACATGCCTTTAATCCCAGCACTTGGGAGGCAGAGGCAGTTGGATTTCTGTGAGTTCAAGGCCAGCCTGGGCTACAAGAGCTAGTTCCAGGACAGGCTCCAAAGCTACAGAGAAACCCTGTCTCAGAAAACGAAAAACAAAAAAACAAACAAACAAACAAAAAACAAAACAAAAACAAAGCATCCTTAAGTTAAACTACCTGTGATTCCAGTCTCTCTAACCAATGTCCAAGGACACCACCATAGCTGCAGAGAAGAGAAACTGAGTCTGACCATGAATCAAGTGAATCAATAAAGGAGAGATTAATACATCCAACAATGGGATGAATTAATGGGAGTGGGGGAAGCAGAGTAGGGCAGATGCTCTTCCAGCAAAGAAAGTGCCACAAAAAGGTCACTCAAGAGCTGCACATCTGGGTACACACACCTTTCACTTCAGGCATGCTACCATTGCTGTGACTAAGTGACCCCAAATTTAGGAACTTAAATAAAATGTGTTTGTGGCCTCATATTGTCTGTAGGGCAGTGAGGAGCATACAGTTTGAGTGGATTCTGTCCCCAGTGTTGACTGGGGCTGTGATCTCAGGGGAAGTCTCAGCTAGGAGGGGGTCCCTTACCAAGATTCCCCATTCTTCCTTGGCTGGACTGTTATGGAGAACTGTTTCATGTTGGGGAGGCATCATTCTTGAGGCAGCCATCACTTTCTCTGTATTCTGTTTACCAAGGACAGGCAGTGGGCACATCCTGATATAGGATGGGATATCAGGAGGTAGGAATGTATGCTGGAGATCCTTGTCAGTTGCCATTGCCATCATACCCACACCTTGGGTCAAGTTCACCATGCAAATCCAAAGGTATCTGGGATAGCACTATACACTCATTTATCATTTAGCAATCAACTTATTTTTTAATCTAATTATTACCCCAAAATTTATTCTTTTATTTTATTTTCTAACTGGAAAACTTATTTTCTAGTTAGAAAAGTTGAGAAGAGGTGACTGAGATTTCTTTGATACTCTGCTTCAACATAAACTGGTAAACCTGCTTGATCCTATTCTGAAGCTCTTGAGAAGCATCATAAATATTTAAGGATGTACATCTGATAAAAATACAAAAGTCATAGGTCTGCCTGTAAAATAGATAATTATATTTTTATTACCTAATAAAAAGCAATCTCAAATGTGTTATAGTGCTCTGTAGAGGTAGTTTAATAGTGTCCTACACTAGGCTTCTTTTCTAACTGACTGTACATCGCAGTTACTAAAAAGCTCCTTGACTTAGATGACTTGCCATCTGGTTGGTTCCCTTATGAATGAATATGTGAAATGAGAATTTTGTATGTGCCCCTGGAGGATTCTGTCTGAGAATTTAGCATCTGCATGGTTTAGTAGTCCCTTTGTATATTGCTGAACAATGATTTCAATAGAAACAGGCTTTCCTTGAGAAAAAGCTTACCAGACTCATACAACCTTGGTCAGCTCATTTATACACTCATGTGTGAATGTAAGTTTCTCCCATTCCTGAAGATTCTAGCCCCACCTTGGGAATGGTCCAGCCTTTTGCTACTTTTTCTCTTGATCTCTTATTGTGGGCTGTGTCTTCCCACAGATGCAGCAAAGGCATCAAAGCTGAGTTCAGATAACTAGTGCTTTCCTGACTGGCAACACCTTGCCATTAAATCCACAGAAGCAAGGCACATGAGGAGCACACCAGCATCTATGCATCTTCTGATGAGAGGGACAAGAGAATCAACTTGTCTTCTCTGAGTTCACCGGTGAGACTTTCTGTCCATTCATTCCCTTCCATGGTCACATAAAGGACATCACAATTCCCAAGGAAAACTGTGGGGATGGGAGTCCCAGTATCCAAAGAGTGGGTACAAAGAGGATGGACCAGTAATGGGGATCTAGGCATCTGCTGGGGCATGGCCTTATCATGGGTATGGAGCCAGGGCAGTATGGAGCCAGGCATCTGCTATCCCTGAGCATCATAAGCATCCCTTCATTTATTTCAAGGTGAAGTTAATATAGGATGCTTTAAAACCATTTGGTGTAGGAGGTCCTTTTGTTTGTGTGTTGCTTTCATTGGTTGAATAAAGAGACTGCCTTGGCCTTTTGATAGGGCAGCCCTTCGGTGGGTGGAGTAGACAGAACAGAACAGAATGCTGGGAAGAAGGGAAGTGTGGCAGACGCCATGTTTCTCCTGCCTGAGACGGACACTGGTTAGACTCATGCCAGTAAGCCACAGTCAAGTCGCGATACACATTAATCGAGATGGATTAAGCAAATATGTAAGAGTTAGCCAATAAGAGGTTAGAACTAATGGGCCAGGCAGTAATTTAATTAATACAATTTCTGTATGGTTATTGCGGGTGTAAGCTAGCTGGGTGGCCAGGAGCTGGGCGGCGGGACACAGCCCGCTCCCCTTCTTTACTACAACCATTAACTTTCAAACTGAAGCTCCAAAAAGAATCCTTCCTAATATTCTTTGTAAGGATGCCCATGACCGGGAAGTCCTCCCTGCTACTGTATTGCCTTGGGGAAGGAAATTTCCCAGCACAACAAAGGGACAAACCAGGGATTCCTCATAACACAGCTCTTTAGAAGCTCCTCTGTTGTCCACATCATTAAGAAACCCTTTTCTGTTATTTTCTGTGATAACACTATTCTGATCAGCTTTGTACTAGCAGTAATCTATAAATAATTTAACCTCATACATATGCATCCTCTTATAGGTTATCTGCAAACACACACACATAAGAAGTGTGATATTAGTGACCTGGGTGAACTTTAACACAAGTTACAATGCATTTGTGTTGGGGAAGTGCTACAGTTTGAGGATGTCCCTGACAGTTCATGAGCTGGATGTATGCTTTCCAGGGTGGTGGTGTCAAACCCATAAAGATGGGGGTGGGTGGAAGGCATTTGGGTCTTTGATACACAACTCTTAGAAGGGGTTGATGAGTCAATTCTTGAAGGGCACAATCGTGCTTAATTCTTTTGCACAAATAAGCTCCATTCCAATTTCCTGTCTATGCTATGCATACACATGCCTATGCATAGTATGCTATGAGTGTCAGGAGGCTAGAAAGGCTAGCAGCTCAGGGCTGCCTAGGGAGAGACCTGTCTACCTCACATGACCAGCAAGTCTGTGAGGGGGCTTTTCATCCGTTTCATTTAACACAGTGTTAAATGGGTTGAAATTCCACTGAATACACTTGAGAAATGAAAACAGAGGCATCTTTTCCATCCATACATTCACATGAAACCTAAGTGAGTTCTTTGTTGTTTATGTAGAAACACAGACCATTCCACTCATCTGTGCACTGTTTTATGTCTGCATCTTGGGAATGGAGGAGGCAAAGCTGTGTCCCCAAGGACTGAGTCAGGGGCCAGGGGATCAGCAGTGGAGCAGTTGCACACTAATGGCTGATACAAAGGACGTTGTTGTTGGTGATCAGAATGCTAGGAGGCCTAGTTGGGACCTTTGGTTTGGCACAGAACAGTGTTAACTGTTCAGGAGGAAGAAAGACAGGCAACATCTGCAGGGTCATCCTCCAAGCTCAGTGTACAGAGAAGCAGAAAGAAAGCACACCGGACATAAGGAGAGCACAGGGCTGTGTGAACCTCATCCCTCCACTGCTTTGATGAGTTGTTTAGGAAAAGTGGGGCAAGTACATTGTTCAGAAATAGCAAATCTAAGATACTAATGTATCCTTCCAGGGCAGGCTCCTTTGTTAGACTCACCACCATGCATGTTGTGCTGGCTACTTTTATGTCAACTTGACACCAGCTAGAGTTATTTAGAAAATAGGAGTCTCAATTGAGAACATTTTATCACAATATTGGCCTGTGGGTAAGCTTGTGGGGCATCCTCTTGATCGATGATTGATGTAACAGATCACTGTGGTCAGAGGGCCCCCTGGGCAAGTGGGTCGTGGGTGCTGTAAGAAAGCAGGCTGAACAAGCCATGGTGAGCAAGCCAATAAACAGCATGCCTCCATAGCTTCTGTTTCAGTTCCTGCCTCTAGGTTCCTGCCCTAACTTCCCTCGGTGAGGGATTATTACCTAGAAGCATGAGATTAAAATAAGTCCCCTTCTTCCCAAGTTGCTTTTGGTCATGGTCCAGCAACAGAAAGCCTAACTAAGACAGAAACTGGCACCATGTTGGGAGTATTGCTGTGACAGGCCTGACCATGTGTTTTTGGAGGATGGTGGTGGCATCTGAATCTTGGTCTGCAAAAGCCATCTAGTGCTCAGAGATCAGTGGTCTGTCCCATGGTAACTTAGATAACAAGCATCTTGAGAGCAGTGCTGAAACAGAGTCCTGGCTTGGGAAGTTTCAGAGGGAAATAAAGATCCTCATATGATAGTTGGAGAGATTATTTGAATTAGTAACTATCAAAATAAAACCTTTGATTTGCTGAGACAATAGATGCTGAGGTCCATAAGGAGCCAAGGTTATTACTGGGAAGCCAAACTCAGTAATATGCAAGGTTGGGTTATATTAGTTTTGAAGTCATTAAGGGGTTATAAAGAGCAGCTGGGACTTGGTACTGTGTGGCAGTGTTGGAGTCTTGGAAGAAAGGACAATGATAAAAGTACAGCTGCAGTAGAGGCCCCAGGACTGAGGCAGTCATGGAGAGAAGTTGAAGCTTGCTACTATGGGTCAGAGTCGGAGTCCCTGAAAAAAGTCCAGAAGAGGTTGTTGGTCAGTGCAGAGCCCAGTTGCAGTGGAGACCATGCATTTAGGGCATGCCAGTACCATGGGTGACAGCCAAGGATAACATCACATGTGAAGTGGAGCTGGCCTGAGTCTACGAGACAAGCTGTGTGTGCTGCAGATGGAGAGTCAGAGAAGTAAAATTGACCAGGCTCTCAGAGATCCCAGGTGTGAAACACTGAATAGCTTAGTCCTCAAAATTTGGTTTTGCTTTGCTTTAATTATAGGTGCCCTAGTTCCTCCTTCTTGGAGTAAGAAAGTCTGTAACTTATTTTTGATTTTACAGGAGTTCACAGTTTAGAGACTTTGAAATCTTATAAAAATTTAGGAATTTCAGAGAGACTTTGGGTAATTTAAGATACTTTTGGTATTTTAGAGAAACTTTGAAAGACTATGTTTAAAAGAGTCTGAACTTTTATTGTTTTTAAATTTTAAACGATTAGGACTTTTAAAAGTCTGAATATTTTACAATGTGATACAATTATTAACATGCTGTCTTGGGGACAAATGAGAAAGTTGTGATTCTAGTTAAATAGTGATGTGTTTGTCTGTCAAACTTATAAGGGGTCAATTGTGCTGATTAGTTTTATATCAACTTGATATAAACTAGAGTTATTTAGGGAAAAGGAACCTCAAGGGAGAAAATGCTTTTACCAGATATTCCTCTGGGCAAGCCTGTGGGACATTTTCTTGATTAATGAGTGTCATGGGAGGACTCAGTTCACTGAGGGCAGTGCCACCCCTGGGAAGGTGGTCCTAGATGGTGTAAGAAAACAGGCTGAGAAAAGACATGATGAAGAAGCCAATAAGCAGCCCTCCTCCACGGTCTCTGCTTCACCTGCTATGACTTCCTTCCATGATGGGAGTAGAAGATGAAATAAACCCCTTTCTTCCCATGTTGGTTTTGGTCATGGTGTTTCATTGTAGCAATAGAAACCCAGACACAATATGATAATACAGATGTGGTATGACTTCTACAGCAGCCTGAACTCCCACAGCTGTTTGCTTGATAACATTTTCAAAACATTCTCAAGGAAGGTTCGCTGCAAGGTAAGAAGTACACATGGAACCACAGACTGAGTCACACAGGAGGAAGCTCGCAATCTTCAGACAAACATCTAGTTATGACTGGTGACTGAAAAGCCAAGTGGCAGTAGATCAGGGGGACCTGGAAACAGGAGAAGGACTTGAGGTGGCCAAGTAGATTGCAAAGAAACAGAATGGCAGTGCATCTCCACCTTAGCAGGACTCTGCAGTGACAAATTCCCCCTGTTGTGGTGACTGGGTTTCTCCTTGAATCTCCTAAATGTAGAACTTTAGAATGTGACCATGAAGAAGGGTTGTTTACAAGTTCTTAGCAGGAGAGTGGCATCTAGTTGGCATTCTGCCCATCTTCCCTGTTCTGTGTAATAGCTCAGAGGCAGTGCTCAGTGAGGCAGAACACCACTCCTTCCCACACCACTGGCAGAATCACTCAGTCTAAGGACATGTGGAAGGATGAGTAGCGAATATTGATCTAGGGTTTTGGCTAGTGGGTGACAGGAGATGTCCAGATTAATGGATCAGCTAAAAATTCCTGTACAACCATATAGGTTTGTTAATGTTATTTAATGAAAACTAACACCAGAAGACAATATCCTCATCCACAGGGTTTTTGTGTTTGCTAAACTTATTGATTACAAGAAATAAAAGAGGCAATTTATAAAGGGGAGCTTTACCAGAAGCCATTTTAGCCAAGCAAACTAACAGGTCAGATAAAGCAGTGCACCCTGATGGACTATTAAGGCAAACTCAGGTGCTTACCTCAATCTAAGGAGGAGGAAAGAATTCAACCAATTTGGATCACAGACATTCTACGAAGTAAGTGGTTTAGAGTTTTTAAAAGTATCAACATAATGGAAATGGAGATATAGTGTTATAGCAAAGCATGTGCCTAACATGCATATGTCCATGGCATAGCATGTGCCTAACATGCATATGCTCCAGGTTTTGATTCCAGCCCTATAAAACAAAACAAAAGCACATATACACAACCAAACTTCTTTCTTGGCATGGAAGTAACTCAGCCATACACTGCTTGCTTACACTATTCAAGAGGTCCTGGGCTGAATCTCTAGGACTGAACAAACAAACAAATCAAACACACAAACAAACAAGAAGAAAAATAGCAATGAAAGAAAGGGGTGATGTGGGCAAACAGGAAAGAAGCAAACAAAAGCAAGGCAGAAAAAGAATGGTAAAGATACAGTCAGCTCTAATGTACGGAAGACAGGGAAGAAACAGTGACGATGACAATTTCCCAGACAATCAAGGGATCAGAATTGGGACAATATACTGGGTGACACTGTTTTTCAGTGTATCAGATTTCACAGTGAGGATGCTGGTCTGGTTTTGTAGAGACTGCCAGAGGGTGCCATGTTATCTGCAGTTTGCTTTCAAATGTTTCAGATACAAAGTGTGAACACACACAGACACGTACTATAAACTCTCTGTGTAACCAATGAGTAAATCTGGTTAAAGATTTTAGGAGTTATCACTGTCCTATTCTTTAGATTGTTCTGTACATTTGAAGTTCTTAATGGTAAGAAGTAAGGCAACAAGGCAAATGAAAGTGTGTGTTTCAAGAGTTGTAAGATGAAAAGCCACTCAGCTGGACAAAAACTGTCATTCTGGACAAGCATTAAAAAAGGAAACAAAATGAAAACAGTGTGTTAAGACAACAAGGTCTATTCTCTTTGCTTTTATCACTCTTAAGACACAAAATGAACCTCAGCTGCAAAAGTGGCAATGCTAGTTTGCACTAGGGTGCACCGGGCTACTTGTCAGTCATCACTGTCACACTCTGCTCAACAGTAAAGCCATCCTACACTAAACTCCAATGCAGTGTCAAAGGTATTTCTGACCTTTCATTCATCTTCCTGTGGGAGGTTAGCATACTACATGGGGGTCGACCCCATCTCCTGGTGCTCTGTTCCTAGAACTCTGAGGTCTTTGGAGATGTTGGTAGCCCTCTCACCCAGCCACCAGGACCCCAGCATAGGACTTACTTTTCAGACTCCTTGCTCTTTGGAGGTGAGTGGCATTCAGGCATTTGGGTCAACATGGCACCGTCCCTGCTGGAAATGGCCCATTGCTGCTACAGGGGAGGTATGAGAGCCCAGTTAGCTCCTGAGAACTCTGGAAAGGAGAGGGTAGAGAACATTCAGTGTGTCAGAAGTGAGAATTAAAATCATAATGATTCAGTATGCATATGAAGGAGGACAAATCCCACTTTCAACATAGTGGGGTGGGCACTCTATTACCAAAGTCCATCCCTGACCCACGAACTAGTTCTGCTTCTTTTCTCTTTTAAGTACTTTGAAGATTTATTTTGTTATTATTGAGAATTATGTGTATATTGGTGTCTGAGCCTGTATGGCAGGTATGAGTATGTGCACGAGGGTGTAGAAACCAAAGGCACGAGATCCGCTGGAGCTGGAGTTACAGGTGGTTTACAAGTTGCCTGACATGGGCTGGGAACTGAGCTTGTGTCCTTTACAAGAGCATTGTGCCCTTCTGACCACTGAGCTACACCTCCTGCCACTCAGGAATCACTTCAATGTTGTTTTAAGCTTCTTGGCCCTTTTATTAATAATTTTAGCACATGACTATGCTTCAGAAATTTTGCTAATTGAACATGAATAATTTATATAATTTCTCTCTTTTTTCTCATTAGAGGCACCCTTTGAGTAGTTCTCTATAAATGGTTTTTGTAGGCAACACACTTCTGGAGTTCTTTAATAAAACCTAGTAAAATAAATAGAGATTAAATGAAAGAAAATGAAGCTTAATAGAAAATAGTCTTGAAGAAGAACAAAAGTGGAGTTCTCACACCTATTTTCTAAATATTGGAAGTCTCCAGCAGATGAAACAGCATGGTTTGGGATAAAGACAAACTTATGGATCACTGAGAGAGCAGCAGACCTATAAGTCAACTGTCATTTAAATGGCCTGTGATTTCTGATGAAAGTGCAAAGAGAATTGAAAGAGATAGTTTATTTGTTCATTTGCTTGTTTGTTTGTGTGGTTTTTGGCTATAGGAAAAACTAGGTATCAATATGCAAAATATGAATTAGGGCCGTACTTAAAAGCATAACTATATGCAGAGCATAAAATAATGATGATGATGATGATGATGATGATGATGATAATAATAATAATAATAATAATAATAATAAACTTCCCAGGAAGAAACCCATAGAAAATCTTTATAATATTGATTTTGACAGTTATTTCTTGGTATGGCAGGAAAGACAGGCAGATGGGACACAAACTGGCTCTCATGGAAAATACTATGAAGACAGGGAGTAGGAGCCACACACTGGGGAAACATTTACAAAATATATAGCAGATTAAGAGGCATTACCCATTTTGTTCATGAGTAACCTTTGCAAGGTAAGTCACTTCTTCCCTTCCCTTTTTACTCTGCCCTGGCCTATGGTTGTCCCACACCCATGGTCTAACTCCACCTGCAGCCCAAGAACCGGGTTTCTTCAGGATCCACCTGTGCCTGGTAAGCTGCTTATTCTCTTTCTCACTCTTTCATGCTGCCATCTCCACACTGCATGGCTAGTTTGACTGGTAAGGTATGCCTTTCTTCTCTGATCTCTCCCCCGCTTCCCCATGACTGGGGCTTTCTGCACCCATAGGCTGAGCTCAAGACTTGTGGTTTGGGAGTCATATTTTTTCTGGTCCAATTAAATATCTTAGACACCATCTTTACCTGGCCTAGCTTAGGTCAGGCATCTTCTGCATTGACCCAATAGAAGCCATGCAGATTGTCTTATCAGCCATACAAACAGAGAAAGAACTCCACAAGCCCAGGTCAGATCACAAAACCAAAGCCAGCCTGAATGACCAAGATCACATGTCTCCCACCAAACCACTAGTCCAATGAGAATTGCCTAGAGGAACCCCAGGACAGAGAATTTAAAAGAAGAATCATAAGCTTCATGAAAGAAGACAAGGAATTTAAAGAAGACATGAACAAACACTTCATTGCACACCAAGAGGTTAACAATAGATACCTGAGCAATGGTCAAGTAAAATCCTAGAACATACCTGAATGGAATAACAAAGATAATTCAGCAGTTATTTGAAAGCTGCTGTTAGAAACGGAGTTAGAAACATTGAAAAGAACACAAGTTGAAGTGAAGATAGAATTGAAAAAAAATATTTCAATTAGAAGGCTCAGGGGAAAGACAAGAGGAATGAATAAAGTAGAGGATAGAATATTAAGCCTTGAAGATAAAGTAGAGAATCTAGATCAAATAAACAAAGAAATGAAAAATTTAAGGAAGCACAGAAAAGGACCATGAAGGAAATGTGGGACACTGTTAAACCTTTGAATTATAGGCATAGATGTAGATCAGATCTTTAAGACAATCATATGCAAGAAGCATATGGCAACCCAAGTAGACGAGACCAGAAAAGAAACTCCTCATGGCATATCACAGTCAAAACACTAAGTATACAGAACAAAGAAAAAAACTTTGAAAGCTGACAGAGAAAAACCACAAATCATATATAAAAGACAACCTATCATAATAGCAGCTGATTCTGATTGGAAATTCTAAGAGCTAGGAAGGCCTGGAGCCTAGACTCCAAGTCCTAAGTGACCACAGCTATCAACCTAGAACACTGCATCCAGAAAAGCCATCTGCCATTACCATGTATAAAGAAAAACATCACAATCAACAACAGCAACTAAAATCAACTAAATAGAATCCTGGAAGCAATACTTAGAACTAAAGAGGGAAAAAGATACAGTCACGAAAGTCTTGAAAGAAAACAAACAAATCTACAATTAATAAAATACAAAACATAACTAAGCAAATCAGAAAAAAAATATAACTACAACCTAAATACACCTTTCAAAAGGGGCTGCATCAACTATCTAGTCAACAGACACAAGCTAGCTGAATGATTAAGGAACAAGTCTGTACTGTAGTCTATAAGAAACCCATCTCAGCTGTAAAGTGAAAGGATGGGGAAAAGTATTCCACTCACATGGACCCAGGAATCAAGCAGGAATGGCAATCCAAAAGTCCGACAAAATAGATTTAAAACTCAAAGTAACCAGAAGACACAAAAAAGGACACTTCATTCTAATCAAAGGAAGAATTAACCCAAACCACATTACTGCCCTAAACTCATGTGCATCAAACACTGGTGCACCCAATTTCATAAAAAGTATTGTAATGGAATTAAAAACACAGAATAACAAAAACCCATAGGTAACTTCAAATACCCCACTCTCTCCAGCAGATAAATAACCTGGACAAAAAATAAAGAAACATTAGAATTAAATGACTTCCTACATCAAATAGACCTAACAGACATCTACAGAACATTCCACCCAAACACCAAAGAGTAGACAATCTACCCAGTAGCACATGGAAGTGTTTCTAAAATAGATTACATGCTGGAATACAAAATACACATTAGCAAATATAGAAAACTAAAATAATTCCAAGTGTCCTATCTAACCATTATAAAACAAAACTTAAAATTGACAGCAGACAAAATTCCAGTAAACTTGTAGAAATTAAACAACTTACTTCAGAATGATGGAAGGGTCAAAGAAGAACTCAAGAAGGAAATAAAAATATTCCTGGAACTAAATGAAAATGAAAGCTCAACATAGCAAAATGTCTGGGACACATTAAAAGCAGTTCTAAGGGGAAGTTCATAGCCTTAAGCGCCTCCATAAAAAAATAAGAAAGAACACCAGTAAATGACTTGATACCACTCGGGAATTTGGAAAAACAAGAACAAATCAAATTCAAACCTAGTCAATGGCAAAAATAATCAAAATCAGAGCAAAATTCAATGAAATAGAAACAAAGAAAACAATTCATGGAATCAAAGAATCTAAGAGTTGGTTCTCTGAGAGAAGATAAACAAAATTGACAGACTATTGGCCCAAACTAACCAAAAGGAAGAGATGACTCAAATTAACACAATAAAAACGAACAGAGAAACATTACAAAGACACCAAAGAAATATAAGATATTATAATGGAATACTTTAAAAACCTATATTCCATTAAGTTGGGAAATCTAAATAAAAATAAGAATGGATGAATTTCTTGATTCTTCCAAACTACCAAAGTTAAACCAAAAAGAAACTAACAATCTGAATGGACCCATAACAAAGGAAGAGCTTAGAACAGTAATGAAAACACTCCAGTAAAAAAAAAATTCCATGCCCAGATAGGCTCACATAAGAATTCTAC
>JAQHUG010000279.1:2551754-2588503 GCA_028555095.1 Dicrostonyx torquatus | reverse complement strand
GAGGGGTTGGTACACCCACTAAGACAGTGTGCCTGATCTAATGGGAGCTCACCAAATCCAGCTGGACCTGAACTGAATGAGCATGTGATCAAACCAGACTCTCTGAATGTGGCTGCCAATGGGGGTAGACTGAGAAGCCATCGATAATGGCACTGGGACCTGTCTCTTCGGCATGCATTGGCTTTTTGGGACCTTAGTTTACTTGGATGCACACCTCGCTAGGCCGGGATGGAGTGGGGAGGGCCTTGGACTTCCCACAGAGCAGGGTATCTTGCTCTCTCTTAAGACTGGAGGGGGAGGGAGGAGGGTTAGTTGGGGAGCGGGAGGGGAATGGAAGAAGGCGAGGAAGTGTAAATTTTTGAATGGAAAAAAAAAGATAAACAGACAGAACGACATCAAAAAAATAGAAATAGAAGAATCACCCTTGAATTGTTTCTACGAAGGCAGTGTTATTCTAATACCCAAAGCAGGTAAAGATATAGCAAACAAAACTACACGCTAACATAGATGCAGAATATTTAGTAAAATGCCAGCAAGCCAAATACAGGCACATATATAGATCATCCACCATGAACAAGATAGCTTTATCCTGGAAATGCAGGATGGCTCAACATATATGAGCCAATAAATATAATAAATCATATAAATGGACATAAATAGACAAAAATCACATGATCATCTAAATAAGATGCAGAAAAAGCTTTGACAAAATTCAACATACATTCGTGACAAATTCATAAATAGAATCAAACTGGAGGGAATACACCTCATGGAAATAAAGGTATATGTGAGAAACATACACAGTCAACATTTACAATAACTTTAGAAGATCTCAAGATAATCCCATTATAATCAGGAATGAGGCAGGGCTGTCTACTATCCCCACTCCTTTTCAGTACTTTTCAAAGCACTAGAGGGAGCAATAAGACAAGGAAAGGAAATTAAAGAGGTACAAATAGGAGCAGAAGTCAAATTATCCCTATTTGCAGATTATATTATACTACACATAAGAAATCCCAAAGTGGCAGGATACAATGTCACCTAACAAAAATTGCAGCCTTTCTTTACAACACCAACAAACACAGTGAGAACCAGATTTTGGGGAATTTCCCACTTACAATATTATCAAAGACAATAAACTATCTCAGAATAAACTCAGGTAGTGAAAGACCCCTACAATGAAAATATCAAGTTTTTGAGGAGATTGAGAAAGACAGTAGAAAATGGAAAGATATGTTGTGTGCATGGGTCAATATAAATAATATTGTGAAAATGACCATCCTTCTAAAAGCTACTTAAAGTCCAATGCAATCCCAATGAAAATACTCATAGCATTCTTTACAGAAAAAGAAGAATAAGCTATCATAAAATTCAAACAGAACTAGATAAGATCCTACATATATAAAGAACCACATTGGGGTATTGTCATTCCCCCTTCAAGATATTTTATGGAGCTCTAGTAATAAAAACAAAATGATACTGGCACAAAACAGACTGACGGAATAAAACAGAGGACACAGACAAGAGTACACGTAACCACAACCATCTGATGTGTGACGAACACATGCATTAGAGAAAAGAAAGCATCTTCAACAAATGGTGCCGGACATCATCATGCAGAAACATGACTCTAGATCTGACTCTACCATCCAGCATAAAAGTTAGCTCCAAGGGGATCAAAGACCTCAATTTGAAACCACCAAAATTAAAACTTCTAGATGAAAATACAGACCATAACCTACAAGACGGTGTAGGAGAGGACTTTCAGAATATGAGCCTCTTTACCTATGAATTAAGAGTATAATTGTCAAGCAGGACCTCATGAAACTAAAATACTTCCATGTAGCTAAGAAAACAATAAAATAAAGAAGAAACCTATAAAATGGGAGAAAATCTTTGCCAGTTATATCTGTGACAGAGGATTACTATCCATAATATACAAAAACAAGAGTCAAGGAAACAAATGATCCAATTAAAAAAAATAGACTGGGGGTATAATCAAAGAGTTCTCAATAAAAAAATTAAAAACTAAGAAATACATAAAAATGTTTATCATCATTAGCTATTAGGAAAATGCAAATAAACACCTTTGATATTTCATCTCATCCCAGTCAGAGTGGCTAAAATCAAGAAAAACAACTATCAGTGTGGTTGTGGGGAAAAGGAAACTCTCACGGTAGGGACATGAACTTATGCAGTTGCTCTGAAAATCAGTATGGGGAATCCTCATACTAAAAACAAATCTACAACCTGACCCAGCCATACCATGCCAACTCCACACAAACTTGCTCAGACAGACAGTGCCATCCTATTCACGATAGCTACAAATGGAGACAACCTAAGTGCCCTTCAGAAACAGACGACTAGACAATTAAAATGTAGGACATATGCACAGTGGAACACTATTCAGCTCTAAAGAAAAACCACAAAATTTGCAGGTAAATGGATAGACCTAGAAAAGATTCTATTGAGTGTGGTAATCTAGAACAAGACTAACAAACATCACATGTTCTCTCTCATCTGAAGTTCCTACCTCCAAATCCTCAGATGTGAGTATACAACAAGGAACAACTACAGAAACTAGGACCACATAAAGGGACCATGGAAAATGGAGGCTTGAGAATAGCAGAATACAAGGGAAGGGAAAAGTGGAAAAATGGGGGGCTTCATTAGAGGAGAAGAGATGGGCTCAGTGCAGAAAAAGAAGGTGGGAGGAGTGGCAGATAATACCAAGGATGTTTGATTAAGCCTCAAAGATTCATAGTACATCACATTTACCTAAAATAATATACAGTGCCTATAAGTGTATGTGGACATACACACGAGAGGGGAGAGAGATGTGTGTGTGTGTGTGTGTGATATGTATCTATCACACCCTGTTGTGTGGTTACTAGTGTTAATGCTAATGCAGCTATATAATGAAAAGGAGCAAGCTGAGCATGGAAAAATATTTGAGGAGAAAAGGGGCACCAGAAAGTGAAACAGCTAAATTCTGTGTTCAAGGAAATAAACGGATTATGAAATGGAATAAAAGGAGTGGTGTCCTCGGGGCAAGATCACACCACGCTAAATTTCCAACTTGTGAAAAAGAATCAAAGAAAAGTTTAGAGCCAGGTGTGATGGTGCAAGTCTTTAATCCCAGAACTCGCAGGGTATAGGTTAGCCTGGTATATAAGCAAGTTCCAGGACAGCCAAGTGTAGACAATGAAGGTAACAATAAAAAACAGAAGGCTGATGAAGATGTAGTTGGACAAGGGGGCCATGATCTAGTCTCAGCAAGCAGCAGAACTTGGCAGCTTCGCCCCATGGTTCTGGCTTTAGAGTTAAAAATAGAAAAAATGGGTTATGGAATTTGCCTCAGCACCTAAGGAATGTGGCTGGGGTCAAGAATGTGTCAAGGGTGTCCCAGAATGGAGGCCTAGAGGGGTCATTTTGTGATGCTGTGAAGTTAAAGCCTAGATTGCCTTGGATACCCCAAGATGTTAGAGACGCCAGAGTCCTGGGATATCTGCTGAGAAGAACTGCTGACAAGGAATAGAAGCAGCCCGAGAGAAATGTCTTGCAGTCAACAAATCTGAAAGGAGTTGGAGATCTGAAGAACATTTTGACATTAGACATGGAGATGTAGTTTGGAGTTTGCCCAACTGGTTTTGGGTCTTGATTTGGTACAGTATTTCCTCACTGTGCTCTCTTCTCTATGTTTGGGAATGGTAAATATCCTGTGCCATTATATGTTGGAAGTATGTGATCTTTTTGATTTTAGTTTTACAGGGGTATTACAGTTAAGAGATTCCCATGAGTCTCAGAAGAGACTTTGAACTTTGAAACAAGATTGAGACTGTTATAGACTATGGGACTTATGAAGTTGGACTGAGTGCATTCTTGCATGATGATATGACTACAAGCTTTGGGGGAGGGAGCAGGGAGTGGAATGTGATGGTTTGAAAGAAAATTGTCCCCAAAGGGTGTGGCAATTTTAGGCATTGTAGCCTTACTGAAGTAAATGTGGCCTTGGAGGAAGTGTGTCATTCTGGGGATAGGCTTTGAGGTCTCTTTTGCTCCAGCTTTGCTCAGTATGATACTCAGTTTACTTCCTGTTGTTTTTTGATCAAGATGTAGCCAGCACCATGTCTGCCTGCATGCCACCATGCTCCCTTGCCATGATGATAATGGACGGAACCTCTGAAACTGTAAGAGAGTCAGCCCAATTAAATATTTTCTGTCTCTTCATAGCAATAGAAACCCTAACTAAGAATGTGTGTGTGTGTATATAAAACAAAGTTATGTCACTTGAACTGACAATGCTTCCCATAAGACCCTAGCAAAATCCCTAGTACCAGGCACAAGCAGTATCCTTTTGAGAACAGCCCAAGTAATGCCCCAAATAGTATATTACATTGTTGTTTTTCTTGGTCTCCTCTCAGAAGTTAAGTCCAGTCCCATGGCTGAAGCTATCAGCACTATCACACGCTTAGGAAACAGGACTTGGATGTTTTGAGCTGGGTCTAACCTGAAAGCCTTCTTCCTTCAGTGTAGCTATCATAGTACCATAAAGTACTATGCGAGCTCCCAAGGTAGGAAGCAGCTGATAGTCCTACCCAGCTGTGACACCTATGAACCACATCAATGACCAGCATGGGAAGATATCCATGAAGGAGTAGTAAGTGACACTCACATGTATCCAACTGTTATCTGATTGGACGTAGGGTCCACTCGACAGGAAGGAAGTCATGCCTGATGGTAGCAAACCCTGGGACTAGTGAGATCATGGATTTTAGAAGACAGTCTAGTACCACCACTTTGCTAGACCAGCTTAATTTCTAAGTACACTTTAAATGTTATCCTTATGCCCATAGATGAGTGTAGTTCTCATCCTTCATCAAAGAAGCTTCCATTTACAGTGAATGGGGACCATTACAGAAAACCACAAGCAGACAAAACAAGAGATCAACAGATTGTGCAAATCGCAGTGCCAGTGGGTATATCTGTAGCACAGTTCCAGCATCTATTGCTCAGAAAACAGGATTGCTTCTCCCAGAAAGGGCTGCATAAATAAGACCTGGAGAATTACAATAGCAGTAGACATGCCAATGCAGAAGGGGAAAAATCTCAGTGGCGGTGGGTACCATCCCTAGACAAAGAACTTTAGGTAAATAAACCTGTCTTAAGGACAAGTCCTCTGACCAGTTACCCAGTAACCAATGAACTGAAGTAGTCAGTCCTGAAATCACAGACACACAACAACAGGGAGTTGAATAAATGTACATATACCGACGTGTTACAATAATAATAAAAGGAAAGAAGGCTATTAATTTGGGAAAGAGGGGTATGGGAGGGGTAAAGGGAAAGAGAGAAGTAGTATATTTCAAGTATAAATGCATTAAATATATTTAAACAGCACCCAGAATATTTAGAGAATTCTAAAACAGAATAGAAAAAAATAAGCAAGTAGAAAAATGAACTATAGACAAATAAGTAGAAAAACAAATTGAATAAACAGGAATTTTGAAGACACTTAAGAATAAATCATTAAAGGTAGAAAAAATCTTAAAATTTCACATTTCATCAAAGAAATGTAACTAAAATTCACAGAGCTAATATTCTGTGCCTACTGGACATCAGCACCAGTGGAGACAGGCTGAGGCTAGTCATGTGGCCTCCTACCTCCTACCTCCCTTTTGTTCACATTTTTACCTGGAGGATTTTTCAAAAGCTCCTTCTCTCCATGATTCACCCAAAGACCTTACCTTGAGGAAGTCTCCTTTACCACAGCCTCTAGCCCAGGGGGCGCCCTCTGTTGTCCACCAGAGGGTATGCCAGAGATGCATGCCTGCGGACTGAAGGAGGGAGGGTTGTTCCAGTCACATGTGGAGAGTGGTTTCCTCTCTCAGTCACCCTAGGAGCCTTAGGGAAAGTGGGTTTCTAGGAAATGGGCCGAATTCATACACTGGCCATTCAGGTTGTCCCTGGGTTAGTATGGCCCCAGCATTGTATATTCTGGCCGGATGCCCATCTCTGCCTCAGGCCTTCTGGGATTCACTTTTGTTTCTGGTTCTCAAATGGAATCCAAACCTGTAATGTGTGCTGGCTAGGTTTTCAGGAAATCTAAATTCACAAAAAGCCTAATGGCTTCTAGAAAGAAAGAGCAGGTTCACTCTGCACCGTAAAATGTTGGGAGTCCAGAGTGCATCCAGGATGAATTATGTAGAGACCCAGAAGGCTGAAGTGCTTCTCAAAATTCCAGTTCCCCAAAGGGAAACCCAGGAGAGTTGCCACTGATTTAAAAGGAAGTTTGGACCTGGAGAAAGATGAGAGTGGGGCTGGGCGAGGAATGGGTATCAGCTAGCATTAAGGGAAGGATGATGTGTGTGCTTTAGTCCTAGGAAGAGCAAGGGCTATGAAAATCAAATAGCCTGTTAGCTAAGGATATAGCTCAGTGCTTGCCTAGCCTGTGTGAAACCCTAGGTCTATACCTAGCACTAATACAAAATAAAATAAGTAATGAAGCCCTGGGTTCATCTCTAAAGGGCAACTTAGCTGGCTGGGATAGGGACACCCTGAAGACACAGTCGATTAGGAGACAAAAGCTTCTCGCGGTGCCCTAAAACTGACAGCAGGCCCAGGAATGTGCCTGGAACTGTGAACATTGTGTGCCTCCAGGACTTCTGGTGAAAGCAGACTTCCAACACTAATGCTCGCATTACAGAGTTTTCCCTCAGTCCCTGTAACTCCACACAGATCCAGCCATGCCCTGGAGGTCCCTTCAACTCTGCTCTATGCAATCTTTCTGTTACCACAAACCTGGTCTGTTTATAGAGTCCCAGTGAGGAAGAAAGGGGACAGATCCCTAAAAATGCTCTAGGGATCCATAGGATCTCATTGTCCTAAGGTGACATTGTTTTAAAGGCAAACTATGGGCCCACATCAGAGCTGCAGATGAAAGCAAGGCCTGGCTGCTAAAACATATTAGGTACCATATAAACAGCAGCTGTCAAGTGGCTCAGGACAGAGGAGGGGCACTGCCTCACTGACCACACATTGTGGTATCTGGAGGTGGCAGGTGCTGAGAGGCTGACCTCCTGGGATCCTGTTCACACCTCCTCAGAGAATTTGCTGTGCCTTTCCACCTGTCCAAACTCCATCGACCCGTCATCAGGAGAGGTGCCCTCCAGCTCTTCTCCGGGAAACCTTTCCTGATCAGCTGGAGGGCACCTCTGCTGATGACGGGTCGATGGAGTTTGGACAGGTGGAAAGGCACACCAAATTCTTTGAGGAGGTGTGAACAGGATGTGTGGTCAGTGAGGCAGTGGAATTTAAAAGTTCATGCTGGACACTGGAAGCTGCCCATTTTTGGTCCCTCAGAGGCAAACATCTTCAGGGACAGAAGGAAACAGTGTCTTGCAGCTCATCCAGTTCCCACCAAGCTGCCATTCTCATCACCTTGTGATAGGACAGACTGAGTCTCACTGACTTCCTCATCTCGGTCTGTGCTAGAGCCCAGTGCATTCTTTGGCTGGTGGCATATGTCTTAACGTGCTTGGCTTATTTCACTTGCCCTGGGTAGACTACCCACGCACGGCAGCTCCTACATCCTATGAAAAGATGGCTGTGGAATGCCCTTGACACCACAGGAGACAGAGGTTGAGAAGGCTCAGGCTTCGTTATGCTTTGGGGGCCCAGTGGGCGAATATGAAGTCTTGTGCTTTATTTGAATACAGAAGGAATTTTGTTTTTAAATACATCAGCTGGATTCTGTATGCACCATTCTTATTCTTTCATAGCAGCCCTACGGAACAAGGGTTAGATAGCACACATGAATATTACCTCTTCTACCAAGAGTGCAATCTGCACAAGTGACACAGGAAGTCACCTAAAATCTGCACATCAGCTAGCTCCACTGCTTAGGCATGTCATTCAACACGTCCTGAGACAGGTGCAATGCTGTACCCAGCTATGAAAGCATTAGCTATTTAATTCCCAGCATGCCTGATGCTGCGGAAGTGTATCACGTGGTGTAAGGTCCCTCCACCCGACTCATCCTGGAGTCTACTATCATTCCCTCTCTGACAGCGTCACCTGCTTTCTTAGAGCAGCCAGGTGTTCTCCCTTTGAGAACCCGCAGGCATCCCTCCCCTACTCTCGCTCTCCTTCACCCGAAGTGTTTTCTCACACTGCTTAAAATTATGCCTTATTCAAGGGGAATGTTCTTCCCTACATTCGGACAGAAAAATATCTATTATTTTCTGTTCTTTTTTGATCCAGAAGAGTTTCATATCACATCTAACCAACTGGCACAAGTTTTACTCCATTGCAATAAAATTCATTAAGCTTTGGTAAATTTTATTAGTTGTTTCCGGGGTTTTGTTGCTCCTTCTCAAGAGAACCACTGATGTGGTAATTGAGAAATGTTCCTTATAGGTTTATGTGTTCGAATACTTGGTCTCCAACCAAGGGTTGCAGGACCCTTAGGAGGTGGCACCTAGCTGAAGGAAGTGGGCCATGGGGGCAGGCTTTGAGGGTTTATAGCCCAGGCCCCCATCCCATTCATTCTCTGCCTCCTGATTGCTGATGCAATATAACTTGGAGGCTTCCTGCTCCTGTCTTCTGTTCTACCCCTTTCAGGCCATCATGGCTGTATACCCACTGAACCATAAGCCAACACACACTGTTTTCTTTCTTTAAAATGATTTTCATTAGTTCTTTGAGAATTTCATACAATGTATTTTGATTATATTACCCCAATTTCCTCCCACACCAGTCCCACCTCTCTACGTCCCTCCCCAATCTGTGGTCTCTCTCTCTTAAAAAAAAACCTAACCCACCCATTCTATTCTGTGCTGTTCATATACTCCTGGTTTTTGGGACATCCACTGAAGTTAGGTCAACCTAGTTAGGAGCCACATCCTTAAGAAAAGTGACTCCCTTCCCCCAGAAGTTATCAACTGTCCACAGTTCTTCAGTCAATGGTGGGAGCTCATAACCTCTTCTCACTCCATGGTAGAACATTAGCTAGCTTGGACTTGTGCAGGCAATCAGCTGTGCTGTGAGTTCCTATATGTGATGGTCCTGTCGTGTCCAGAAGATACGGCTTCTCTCCCACCCTCCTGACTTCTGGCATTTACAATGTTTGCATCCCCTCTTTTGTGATGGTCCCTGAGCTTTGGGGAAGGATTGCGATGGAGATGACCTATTTGTGGCTAAACACACCGGTGACACGTATTCTGTGTAACCCTCCCTTTCTTAATCTGCTTCTTCTCAGGTGTTTCACTGCAGCAAAAAGAAAAGTAGCTAGTCTACCTTCCAATATGGCTACCTATGCTGTCTCCCCAGACCCTACAGCTCTTCTTCTCTATGCCTGGTCCACACATGCAACTGTTTCTTCTCCCACTGTAGCACCTGGACAATTCCTGAATTCTTCTGAAACACCCTGCTTCACTTTTGAGAGGACTAATAACAGTACCTATAAAATAGCTTGCTGTAAGAAGCTAGTGAGAGGACATGTAAGCTGGAGGACAAGTGCTATGAAATAAACTCCAGCGGCCCTGGGACTGCCTGAATGAGTTTGGTGATACAAGAGCAATATGGACATAAAGTATGAAGCAAGTGATTGATGCTGCTCACGAATCCAGGGTGAGTTTTAAGTGGGTTGTGCCAGTTTGTCAGCATTGCTCACTGACAGCGATGGGAATGACGGCTTGCAGAGCTTTGGGGGCAGCATATAATCCCTGAGTCAGAATTGGCTGTGCTGGAATGCTATACCTACCTGAGTGGTAGAATATCAGTAGCCTAGGCTGTGACCCCACTGTGACCCCATTGTGAGCGCTTGAGCCAAAGGGTGTTGTTGAAAGGAAACTCACATTTGGTAAATCCCACAGAGGAAGGAGAGTGGGAGGAAGCCTACATTAGGCTCTGCCTGTGCTCATGCTTACTGGGAGGCAGCTTTTGCTGTAGTGTGGGTCCTGACTCATGCTAGTGTTTCTGTATTATGAGTTTTCCCAGCAACAAACTATGGCTTGTGAGCACTGTGGTTCAGGGCCTGCCTTGTGTCCCATCATTAGCATTAGAACCCATCTGACTACCACCATTCGATTGAAACTATACTTATTTTTCTTTCTATACCTTCATCAAACACAACTGCATGTTGAACCACTTATGAAGGCCTTTTCCTACCTCTGTTCATCACTTAGTTCTTTCTGTGTACCCCATTGTTCGCTACCCAATCTTGATCCTGTCCTTATCACGGGACTAAGGCAATGGTCACAAAATCACCACTTTCTGATGACTCAACCTCCAGCCTTCAGCTCTCAGTTAACATCTGTTCATGGTTGTCATCTTGAGCCATTCTTCACAGTAGTCCTTCAGGTCTGGTAATGTGGGATTTCCCTCTGTATGTTGTGATTACCATTAATGAATAAAGAAACTGCTTTGGGGCCGGGCGGTGGTGGCATGCCTTTAATCCCAGCACTCGGGAGGCAGAGGCAGGCAGATCTCTGTGAGTTCGAGACCAGCCTGGTCTACAAGAGCTAGTTCCAGGACAGCCTCCAAAAAAAAAAAAAAAGAAAAGAAAAAGAAACAGCTTTGGGCCTATAGCAGAACTATAGGGGAACAGAGCTAGGTGGGAAAAACTAAACAGAATGCTGGGAGAAAGAAGGGCAGAGTCAGAGAGAAGCCATGGAGCTCTGCTGGAGACAGATGTTAAAACTTTAGCCAGTAAGCCAGAGTCATGTGGTGATACATAGATTAATAGAAACGGGTTAAATTAATATGTAAGAGTTAGCCAATAAGAAGCTAGAGCTAATAGGCCAAACAGTTATTTAACTAATATAGTTTCTGTGTGATTATTTCAGTTCTGGGCAGTGGGGAGCAACAAGCAGCTCTCCTCCCACACTGGACTAGTCTGCATCTTATACCACACAACTCCTCTTTGTCTCCCTGATTCCCCTTTATTCTCACAAACCAGGAACATCCTCCCCCATTCCTAATATTCACTAACTGTTAAAAATTATCTATGTTTATATGACTTCTATGTCTCTCCATTGTCTTGATCTCTTTCCTCTCAGGTCACAATCTGTACTTCTGTCCACCAGTATGTATCATGGTCTCTTCAGACTTATTAAAAACCAAACTCTCTTTGCAGAACGCCTGACTGTTCTCCAAATCCATGAAACCCGCCCAGATTCTCTTATGGCTCCTTCAGATGTCTTTCTCTGCGAGTCACTCTCCATTTCCTCCTCCCTCCTTCCCCAATTTCTCTTACTGCTTAATATTTCTCCCCTGCCCGGGATGTTATATAATCCTGGCATTCAGGGAATGGCTTTCTGAAGCTTTAGGAAGCTGCCCATTCTCTTGGTGTAGCCATCACTGGGTCATTTGACTTCAGGTATACAAACTCGATTTAGTCATGAGACACCCTCACACAAACTCAAAGATTATTTCACAAAATAACTCACCAGTACTCTTCAAAAGTAGAGAGGTCAAAAAGGTAGGGGCAACTGAGGAACTGTCACAGCTTGGAGGAAACCAAATGCACATGGCAACCCAATGCAATGTGGGACTGGACAGGATCCCAGAATAGGTGAAGGATGTTGTGGGGAAACAGGTGAAATGCCAGCAGTGATGCTGGAGATAGTTACTGCTCTGTTGATTCCTGGCATTGAGCTATTGTGGGTCTGTAAGGCAGTAATGCTGAGGAAGGCCAAAATTAAACTGGAAATCTGCACTCTATATAAATTTTCTATAAACCTAAAATAATTTAAGATAGACTTGGTAAACGATATGGTGGCACATGCTGGTAACCTCAGCACTCATGAGGCAAAGGCAGGAGAATGACTGAATATTAAAGACTGGCCTGGTCTATGTAAGAAGTTACAGGTCATCCAGAGAGTCCCTGACTCAATAAATGACTAAGCTAACAAAAGATTATACATATTATAGATATGAGTGATAAAAGAATGATATCATGACATGCTGAAGATATCAGAAATACGAGAAAGAAGTAACAAATTCATGGAAAATCTATGAATATGTTTAATAATTTAGAGGAAATAGTAATTTCTTAGAAAGCCCTCAATTTTCCATTCAGTGCAAGCCAGATAATTTATGTGGTTCTACAAATATAAAAACAAATTCAGAATTTATAAAAATCCCTTAAAGAAATGTGTAGACTTACATGATTTCACTGATGAATTTTACCAAACATCTAGACAAGAATTAACAATATTTTTATACAACCTCTTCCAGAAAATAGAACAAAAGGGAACATTCTCACACTTCATAAAGACAATATTACTTTCCTTTCCAAGCCAGATAGATTGACTGTGCACTACAGGTTCATATACCTCATACAGACAGATTTAAAAATACTTAAGAAATATTAGTTCATAAGTTAAGTATTACACAAAAATTATTACATCCTATGATCAAGTGAAATTTATTTTAGGAATACAAGGGTGGTTCACTATTTGAAAACCTGTTAGTATAATCCATCATATTAACAGACTAACAGAAAAATGACATGAACATATAATTGATACAAAAAAATCTGACCAACTTAATATCACTACACAAGACTTCTCAGAGAAGCAGAGATAGAAGATAACATTCACCTTTTAACAAGCAGTATATACACCCTAATTAACACTGTAGTTAATGGTGTTAAAACAATATGGTTTACTTCCGGGGTTGAGAATAAGGCAAAGGTGACTTCTGTCCTCACTCTGATTTGACAGAGTGCTGGTAATTTTAGCCAGTGTCATTAGATAAGAGAAATAAACAGCCGGGCTGTGGTGACACATGCCTTTAATCCCAGCACTCGCGAGGCAGAGGCAGGCGGATCTCTGTGAGTTCAAGACCACCGTGGTCTACAAGAGCTAGTTCCAGGACAGGCTCCAAAGCTACAGAGAAACCCTGTCTCAAAAGAGAGAGAGAGAGAGAGAGAGAGAGAGAGAGAGAGAGAGAGAAACAAATTTTTAGAATAAAAGGAATAAAACATTGTTTGCAGATGATACAACACCCTATGTAGTAAGCTTATATTACATAGAACAAAACCTCCTAGAACTAATTTGTGTACACGGCAAGATCATAAGACACAGAGGTAGCATATATAATCAATTATATTTCTCTATATTATCAGCGAACATGAAATATAATATCATTTAAACTGATAACAAAATTAGGTACTTAGTTATAAATCTAAAAAAGAAGGTAGTTCTTGTAGACTGAACACTATAAAAGAGTGATGAAGACATAGTAGACACAAATAAATACAGTGTACATTGTTCAATGGGTTGGAAGACTCAACAGGCTGAAAGATGTCAACACTGCCCAAATCAGCATTCAGAGTATGATTTGTGTGTGTGTGTGTGTGTGATAGTCAATTATATTATAGATTATTATAGTACTTATATAAAAGGCAGAGGAACTAGAATATTAAAACAAGTTTGAAAGAGCAGAATACAGTGGTAGAATTCAATCTAGTCCATAGTAAAGAGCCCAGTAGCACAGTCTGACACTGGGGGAGAGCAGATACTTCATTGTTAGAGAACCCACTTTAGACCAATACAGATGAGCTAACTTTCCATCCCTACCCAGATTTGTATTCACCCCAACTTTAGCCTATCAATACTAAATTGTGCTGTCCACTTATTCTTGGATGTATAGCCTTCCACTGGAGCATGGTTTACTGACCAGGGGCTCATCTGCTAGAGGTACCACTTCATGGCTGCCTCCCCTCCATGCTAAGGTTTTGCCTCTTAAGCTTGTACAGGTCTTGTACGTACTATCTCAACTGCTATGACTTCATATAGACACCTGCCTTCCTGTGTTTCCAAGACACTGTTTCCACCAGTTGGCTAGCACCTCTGGCTCTTACATTCTTTTTGCTCCTTCTTCCACAATAATCCCTTTGACATAGGTATAAAATCAATTTGGTGCCTGAGTTGTTCTGCTAACATATGGTGCTGGAGCAAATGGATGAGCATCAGAAGACTTTAGTGTTACACTGTACACACAAATACACTATGCATGGTATTGTTGTGGAATAATCTTTTTGTACACTGTGAAGATATGTCAAGAAAAAGTACAATTAAAATGAGTCATGGCCTTATGCCTTAGGGTTTATATCACTGTGATAAACACCATAACCAAAAGCAATGTGAGAAAAAAGGGCTTATTCCCTCTTACAACTCTCAGGTCATACTCCATGTTGGAGGGAAGTCAGGGAAGGAACTTAAGGCAGGCACCTGTAGGCAGCAACTGAAGCAAATGCTGCACAGAAATGTTGCCTACTAGCTTGCTTTATTCAACTCAGGGCCACCCACCTAGTTGGACAGGTCCCTCCTACATCATGCAGTAATTAAGAAAATGCCCCATTGTCTTGCCTCCAGGCATCTATCTAATGGAGGCGTTTTTCTTGGTTGAGAATCTTTCCAGATGACTATAGCTCATACTGAGTTGAGTAAAACCCAACCAGCACAATTTCATGCCTAGGAAACAAAGAGGAGGAAATCTTAGGGATGCAGGATTAGGAAGGAAATTTCTCTTAAACTTAATACCAGAAGCATGACTTGAAAGTAGAATAACCGATCACCTTGACTGCATCAAGATTAAGAAGGCTTGTTCTGTAAAGGAGGGTAAAAGAGCAGCTCCCAACTAGAAGTAAATAACTGTGAGCTGTGTACATGACCACAGGTTGCTATGGAAGCTGCATAAAGCTGGGACTTCTCAAAACCCCATAGTAAAAGAAATACAATGAGAAGAAGCACAGAGATCTATGCTACTGAAAGATTTTAGCTGTCAAGTAAGCACACAACATGCTTAGCACCATTATTCATAAGGGACATGCAAAGTAAGACAAAATGAAATATCAGTGCACACACTAAAGACAGAAATACAAGACAACACACGCACACTGCTGGTGTGAATGCAGGAAGCAGATCGCTCACACCGTGGGTTTGGAGTGGGTCACCCATGCACTGTGAGTTTCTTTAATATCAGTGATGGTGCAGGTACAGATGGAACAGGAGCAGGTCACTTACACTGTGGATTTTTTAGATGCATGGAGTAGGTGGCTCACACTCCTGCCATGTAAAATGAAATGAGGAATTTGACAGTTTCTCAGAAAAACTAAACATGCAAATATCTCAAAAAGTAGCGACTAGTCCAATGGGCATTTATCCCACAGAAAGGAAGCCTATGCTCACACCAATACTTGAGCAAGAATGTGCACAGCTATATCCGTCAGAGCCAAAAGCTACCCAGAGTCTTTAAGATGATTGATGAACCAAAGCACAGCACAAAATACTACGGAAAACTACCAAGGAAGGGAAATGGATAGACTTAATGTCTCAACCATCTGGATGAATATTCAAAGAAGCATACTGAATGTAAAGCAAAATCTTTACTATATTTAAATGATATTGTCAAAATACAAAGTTATAGAAGTTGAAATGATAAACTGGTGGTTTTCAGGGGTGATGGATGGGTAAGTGATGAGTGATGAAGGCTGCACTAGGAGTCCATGCTCTGGTGAGGATGCTCTGTATGCTGACCACAGTGATGTCGAGATCTGTTGCGATGAGAGGAAAAACGAGTAAAGGGTACACTGAAACTGTACTTACAACCATGTATGAATCTATAAGGACTTCAAAGTAATATGTTTAATTAAAATATACTTTGTTCCTTTTCTTAAGCATGGTTCCTTAACTATTGCTCACACTGCAAGGCCTGAAAACGACAGATGCACTGATGTGCCTGATCCCCAGCCTCTGCCTGGCTGTCGTAGGCTTCTGTGCTTCTTGTTTCTTTCCAGGAACCTGGCATTTAATAAGCTCTGCATTTCAGTTGCCACCACCACTCTCTCAGCAGTTGGGCCCTCAAGCTATGGGTGAACCCCATCAGTTTTCATTCCTTCCTCTGTATCTTGTTTAAAGTGTGGTCGTGAGATCAGCCACACTGGCACATCTGGATGTTTCTTAGGAATTAATACTCCTACCCGAGGGGGATCCACTGTGCCAGAGCTGTGCTTCAGCCATGCATTTACTATTGCTCTCACAGAGTTCTGAGAGGAGCTGGTTTTTAATGGGTAAAGATCCTGACTCATAACACTGAAGTGAGGTTAAGGATCCCCTACATACCTCTCAAGTAATTTTCCTTTCGCCAGGGCCAACCTAGTATCAGGAAATTGCTTCCTTTCTGTGATAGTTCTAATTGTCAATTTGATATAATTTAAAATCACCAGGGAGGTGTCTCAATGAGAGATTGTCTAGATCAAGTTTGCCTGTGAGGTATTTTCTCAATTATCCTAAAGGGAGTGGGAAGACCCATTCACTGTGGGTGGCACCACCATTCCCTAGGCAAGGGGATCTTGAATTGTATGAGAATAAAGTAAGCATGTGAGCACTAGCAAGCATTCACTAATTCTCTTCTGCTCTTGACTGTGGACATGATGCTACTGGCTGACCAAGGTTCCTGCTGTGTTGGCATCCCCATGGTGATGAACTGTGGCCTGGAATTGTGAGCTAAAGTGGGTCAGTGATATTTTGTTTGTGTTTTAACAAACAGAGTTTGCCTGAAGATCTGAGTGCAGAGCTAAGCCACTAGAAGCCAGAAGGTGGTAGCTCACAGCTTTAATTCTAGTATCTGTGAGTCCCATGCCTTTAATCACAGCACGAGGGAGGTGAAGACAGGAAGGGATAGCGCTGGGCAGAGAGAGGAATATAAGACAGGAGGAGACAGGAACTCATTGCAGTCTGAGATTCAGTGCAGACGGTTGCAGTCTGAGGATGCAGTATGAGGAGACAGTTTGAGGACAGGCTCACCCCTTCTATCTGAGCACTGGTAGAGGTAAAAAGTCTCTCTAGTGGCTGGCCACACTGCTTCTCTGATCCTTCAGCTTTTATCCCCTAATAACTGATTCCAGGTTTTTATTAAGAAGTATTAGAATTTGTGCTACACCCCCCTCCATTGCTTTAAATTTTTTGGATATTTTGTCACAGCAACAGAAATGAAAGCAAGACACAGAAATTTGATACCAAGAGTTGGGTCATTGCTTTTAAGCTTCTGAAATTGTTTTATGGAGGAATTTAGAAGTGTTTGGTATGATGGGCCAGAAAAATTGTTTTATGTCAGAAGCAGAGCTTAATGAACTGTTCTAGTTAGAGGAAGACAGCAATATAGAAAGAAATGTATATAGTACAGGCTGGACTTTCGGGTTTTCAGAGCGGAACAGGCCTCTGCCAAGGACTGGGCTACGGGATATTAGTGTGACACATTAGTTAAGACTCTGGCTTCAGTCTGCTGGTGTCATGAGAACCCTAATACAATTGTATTGAGTTTATGGGTTATTTGTTTGGAAGAGAAATTTTCATTTGGACTGGTGGTAAAGAAATAGCTGTGGTTACTCAATAGGTCAGCACCACTAGGGAAGAGCCTGTTGTGCTGCACTGGGGCAATGAGAAGGTCTACTAAGGGCAAGACCCTATCATTTGGTTTCAGGCTACATTTGTCCACTGTTACCATGGAGCTTTAATGAGGAACCGGGAAGAATAAAATAAAGTGAACCCCCCCCCAAGTCTTGAGGCAATGAATCCAGCACCTTCACATTGTCCAGGGAAGACCTGGGTTTAGTAGTGTAGTCACTTCTCTGAAGCTAACAGGTGTCAGCTGAGGGACAGAACCCATCTTCACATTTCACGTGTGTTTCTTTTGATTACACGACACCACTTCTTTAGGCAAATGTATCACAGGCACACTGTCCCTGGCTTTCCTTTGCAGAACGCAGAGAGGTCGGAACCCAAGTGGGCTTTTAGCCAATGCTGCCCAACTTGAGGGTGCTCACAGGGTGAACTCCCTCCTGTTTTCTGGACATCTGTCTCAGAATATTGTATGGCACTGCTATTATAGCCACCATTTGCAGAACTAACATTGTAGCTCACCTTCTAAGGCTCAGAAATGGGGTTATTTGATGAGAACTTTCGGTAAGTCCTCTGGATATACTGTTGATTGTATGCAGTGACTCTGTAACATCTGTAAGCGGCAGCTGTTCTCTGAGGTGTTTCTTTCCATTATGTCTTCTCTCTGTTTACATACATGGGGATAGGGCAGTCTCTTATACTGAACGAAGCCAACACTTCATTAGTTGCTTTCCCAGAGGAACACACATGTGAGCACAAGGCCCTTCTACTATATGGCTCTGACCATCTCCCCACGAGAGTCTGGTACAGTGTGTCTCCAGGGAAGATTTCTATTCAAGGTACTGTGAGATGTGCTTCCTGTGTTTGAAATACAACGTCCAAGAGTCGTGACTTTTATTTAAAAACTGTTAGTGATAGCACCTGTATTAGCTGGAACATTTCAGGGTGCTGGACTTACATTTCTCAGGTTTCAAAGGCCACGGGAAAGTGGACGTGACATATGGAAGAAGCACAGCGGTGGGGGACAAACTATGGGATATGCCAGTGGGTACTGGATATTAAGTCAGGAAGTGAAAAGTCATGAGAAACTCACAGGGCATAACCCACGAATACAAACCCACAGGTGGGAGAGGGTCTAGAAGCAAGTGGGGGACAGAAAGAATATGACAAAGATATACTATATAAAATTCTTAAAGAATACATCTTTTAAAACCCCACAGATATTAAAGACCCAAAGAAAATGGTTCCAAGTTCCCTCTACCCATACCTGTGCATCTACTAGACTATGGGATCTCATGTATTTACAAGTCTCTTCCTGAAGGTAATGTGAATAAGATTCCAAACTCTCTCCTGATATTGGCGCGACTTGACTTTTGTATTTACTTGTGGATATGGCCTATTGTTAGCATCTGATTTCAAGTCTCTCAACATCACTGATAGTTTCTAAATAAATCATTACTTCTGTCTGTTTCTAAAATCTATATTCTTTCAGTGGTTTTATTTTCATTGTGGTGCCAGGTCTATACTCTTTCATATTAATTCCAAGTCTGCATACAAAGTGATGGGTTTCTTTATGGCATTTACATACATGTATACCATTATATGTTGCTCTTATTCATCCCCTCTCCACTGCATGCTCCATGCCTACTCCAGCTGGCCCCTCCCCCATATACCTTCTGCTTTTTGCTACCTTTATTTCATTGTCAATTACTCTTTCATATCTCCCCTTTTACCTATCTTCCCTCCACCTCATAGTTCCTCTTCTACGTTCATACACACAGGCACACACACGCATACACACACACACACACACACACAATTATGTATATAGAAAAAAACGTGCAGTGTTTTTCCGAGTCTGGCTTACTTTGCTTAAGCTAATGATCTTCCAATCTATCCATTTCCCCTCAAATGCTATGACTCTATTCTTGCCTAGAATAGTTTTGTGAAACTTATAGCCCATGACACCTGTCCCCTCCTTCACTTCTTTAAGCATTTCTTAGCAAGATTTGTGGATACTTTGGCTTTCTTAACAATAAAATGGAAGGTGCTGAGTGAAACTGCAGGATATTTTTATATTAACTTCAGAAGAACTGGCGTCTGTAACTTCAGAGTCCCCATCTGTTACAATATGGCTTAGGTGTTCCTCAAGGATCTTAACACTGACCTTTTAAAATCTTAGTAAGAATACAACGTAGCAATCCAGCAGTCATGGAAGTAGAGCAAGCATGTCAGCCCTTTCTAAATTCCAGTGGCTCCACTAATTCCCCAAGGCCATCTGAGGGAATTTGGGTAAGAGGGAGGTCATGGACTCTAATGTGACATGCTAGGTGGTTTGAAATTGCTGAGAAGAGGACTCTAGTGGAAGACAATGAGGCCACTGATATATCCTCCTCAGAGGAGACTAATTAGTTCTCTCGAGATCTTGGTCAATTCCCAAGAGATCAATTCATTATAAGTAGCTTCCTGTCTCACCACATGATCTCTCCCTCTTTTACATATTCCTGCTATCGTGCCATGTTGTAGACAGAAGGTCCTCACCAGAGCTGAGCAGATGATGGTCAATGCTCTTGGAATTCCATAACTATAAATTAAAAATGAGTCTCTTTTCTTAATATATTTCCTAGCCTTCAGGACCATCTCACAGGAGGAACAGAGACAAACTAACACCATTCACACTTCTTTGTGCTTTGGGCATACAATCTTCTGACAAAACACACAATACATGTGTATATAAATGTAGAGAGTGGACGGCAGAAATTTCCATCATGTTTAACCACAGGTTTTATTTCCTAGTATAGAAAAAGTTTATACAACAGATAATTAAACAGAGTAGCAGTTAGAGGACAGTAGGAAGAAGGGGGTTAGAGGTGACTGATAAGGGTACAAAAACGCACTACCTCCAACCTGCAGATGGATGGAGTGGGATCTTTAGCTTTTATTCTAATGAGATCAGCACTGCTTGAGGACATGGTCACCATTCAGTGAGGATGCGGTGTGTGGGAGCAGCGCATGGTGTGGGTGTTAACTTAAGACCAGAAACAGACTGACACCATTCTAACCAAGTGCCAGCAGGTACTGAATATTAAGTTGCACCTGCCCTTTGAATCATGTGTTTTGAATTTTATTCTTCAGAAACTGAGAGTCCCAACAAAGAAACATTTATAAGAGGCTTCCCACTTATTATCATTTATGACAGTTAGAGTCCACATATCACTACCAGGATTGGGCAGAGACTTTCTGAAACAGGTGACATGCTGACATAAGCTTTCCATTCCAACATTACATCTGCCCTCCTCAATCATGCCTCCTTTGCAGATTTCTCCTTTAATAATGACTTATATTCATGATCAAAGAAGCAGATGACGAGTTCTGGGTCTCAGTTGTGAGCTGACCTTTTTAGTGTGCTCAGCAAGACTGCAGGCTGATTGGAGAGAGAGAGAGTATATAACTTTCATTATTCTAGTGACTCCATTAACTTCTCAAGGGCATTTGTGGGTATCTATAGAAGAGACAAGATCAGAGGTGTTCATATAGACCAAGGACAGGGCCCCACTACTTGGTGGTGAGACAGGGAAAACCAGCTGCTTCAGGAGACACTGGCATAGGAAGGAGACAGTGACATGTAGATGCCTGCAAGCTGTGTTTCCGGTGCAGAGAAATGTCAGAGGAAAAGTGAAAGCATCCTCGCAGGGGACTCTGGGTAAAGATAGGTAAGAGTTTAAGCCTATGCAGGAAAATAAGGGGTGGGGTGCACAGACAAACTGAGAAAAAGAGAAAAGAAGGGACAGGAAAGGAGTAAAACAAGAAAGATGAAAGTAAACAGGACAAAGAGAGGAGAGGAAAAGGTGGAAAGAAAAGGAGAGGAGGAGGAAAGAAAGAGGAAGGAAGGAGTGAGAAAGAAAAAAGAAGGGGGGGAGATAAAGAGAAGGAGAAACAGAATGCGAGAGAGGGGCAGAGGTAGGAGCAGAAATGGAGAACACAGGCTACTCTTAAGATGTGTCAAAAACAGCCAGAACCTGGAAACAATCTAGGTGCCCCTCAACTGAAGAATGGATAAAGTAATTGTGGCATATTTACACAGTAGAGTACTACTCAGTGGAAAAACAACAACAACAAAATGACATCTTGAATTTCGCATGAATTTTGGATGGAATTAGAAAACACTGGGTGAGGTAACCCAGACCCCAAATAGTGAATATGGTATGTACTCACTCATAAGTGGATACTAGCTATAAACAAAGGACATTGGGCCTATAGTTCACGATCCCAGAGAAGCTAAGTAATAAGGTGAGCCCAAAGTAAAACATATATAGACCCATCTGGAAACTGGAAACAGACAAGATTGCCTAACAAAATTCAGAGCATGGGGGTCAGGGGAGAAGGAAGGGGAATAGGGAAGGATTGAGGAGATCTTGAGGGAATGGAACAGTCGAGATGGAGGGAACACAGAAATGAGAGCAAGGAAAGAGATATCTTGATTGAGGGAGCCATTATGGGGTTAACAAGAAACCTGGCTCTAGAAAAATTCCCAGGAATTCATAAGGATGACCCCAGCTAAGACACTAATCAATAGAGGAGAGGGTGCCCAAACTGGTCTTGCCCTGTAGTCAGACTGATGATTATCTTAAATATCACTATAGAACCTTTGTCCAACAACAAGTGGAAACAGAGGCAGAGACCCACATGGGAGCACTGGACTGAGCTCCCAAGGTCCAGTTGAAGAATAGAAGGAATGAGAATATGAGCAAAGAGGTCAAGACCATGAAGGGTTTATCCACTGAAACAGTTTACCTGAGCTAATGGGAGCTCACCAACTCCAGCTGGGCTGGGAAGAAATAAGCATAGGACCAAACTAGTTCCTCTGAATGTAGCTGACAGTTGCATGGCTGGGACAGACTGAGGGGCCACTGGCAGTGGCACTGGGATCTATCTCTACCGCTTGTACTGGCTTCTTGGGATCCTATTCTCTTTGGATCTATACCTTCCTCAGCCTAGATGTAGTAGGGAGTGCCCTGGACCTTCCACAAAGCAAAGTGCCTTACCCTCTAGTAGGATTAGAGGGTGTGGGGTGGAAGAGTATGTGGAGGGAATGGGAGGAGGGGAGGGAGTGGGAATTTGGATTGGTATTTAGAAAAAATATATCTAATATAAAAGTAAAACAAAAACAAAACAAAAATCAAAAACAAGTCCCCACATGTTCCTGCGGGGGCTCACTTGACCTGAGTTTCTAACTTCACTGGTCAGGTCAAGGGCATTCTGTGGTCAGGGACCATTAGATAAAAGCCCAAGGGCTGAAGGATGAGGATTGGTGGGCTCAGAAAGCAGAGAGCTAATGACCAACCTCTGATCCCTAGCCCTAAGTGTACTAGAGAAGAAGGCGGGGGCTCAGAGGTGTCAGCAGAACACCAGGCTATGGATAGACCCAGCCTGGCAGGCCATAGGCTCATGGCATGGGGAAAGGTGTAGGGGCAGCTATAAGATTTCTTGACATTCACCATCTTTATTGAAGAGTGTCCTTTGATTCCAAGATTTCTGTAGTAAATTATGTGGCCAGGACAGCAAAGGGAAGCAGCATCTTCCCTTTGGAGAAGATGGAGTCCAAGAAGATATTGTCCAAGTGGGGCCTGTGGACAGAGTGCTAAAAGCACTGACTACGTGGCTGACCATAAAGTTGCTTTCTCCATCTGTCCCTGATGCAGGCCAGGAGAGGCAAAGCACAGGAAGCAGTCACAGGATATACTTCTGTTGTACACATCTTCTTGTGGGGTTTCCACAGGCAACCTGTCACCCACCAAAAATTGTGAAGCTGTCTAAAAACGTGGGGTTTTGTGTATATGCATACACAGTCGTGGGTTTATAGACACGTAGATGCATATTATAAACATGTGTCTAGAAATAATGCCACATATTAATTTCAAGTGAAGAAAAAAGTTGCACTGGAGCATATGGCCCTTTGGTGAGAGAAAATGGAATAAAATAAAGCTTTGCAAATAGCCATGCATGTATAAATGTAAGAAAATGTACAGGACCTTAAATGTGCCTTGGGAGACTAACATTTGTTATCATGGGCAAGTTCCAACTTTGTAATAAAAATAAGGGAAAATATATTGCCAGTTCCCAGACTCCCAAATGACAGGACTCAGAAAACTGCAATTTTCATCTTTGTTCTTTTATATACTGTCTGACTTTTCCCCAGTAATCATCTTTGATTTTTTAAATAGTTATATATTGTTTTTATTACTAGTAATCATAGATATTAAAGACCAACTCAGTGACAGAATTTAAATTCATTTATTATTCATAATATAAAAGGTATCTTTCTATCTGAGTCAAGGTCAGTCCACCTAAATGAACCCAAGAGCATACTTGTATCTGTAATTCAAGAGTTTGTCCTGAGAGACTAGCACGGGTCACTGAGCCATCAGGCCCTAAATTCTAGTCAGCGACATGGCTGTGGAGCACAGGCCTGGGAAGTTCTTAGACGCTACATTAGAGCCCATGCAAAATATTTCTTTCCATTATTATGTCCTTGGGGTGGCCTCAGCACCACATAGGATGAGAATTAGTCTTCAGGGACTATACCCTAAACATAGCAAAAATAGACTAAAAATCATGGACGAAATTGAGAGAATTCACAGAAAACAGGAGAAAAATAAGAAAAATGATAATCTTCTAAATAACTATTGCACCAAATAAGGTATCCAAAGGGAAGGGAGAAGGTATCTTGAGCCAAATAGGGATGAAATCCCACATAGCAAAGCCTCTGGGAATAGAAGAGAAGGTCACAACATTAAGTACCTGCATTTAAAAGGCAGACAGCTTTCAAGTACATCTTTATACCCCAAAGAACTAGAAGATAAAACCAGGCCCAAGGCTAGGAGAAGGAAGAAATATGAACTTTAGAGTGGAAATAAATGAAATAGACAAGGTAAGGATGAACATTGTTTTATAAAAAGGTTAAAATGATATACTCTTAGACACACATAAATACAGAGACATAGAGAGAGAGATAGAGACAGACAGTAGGAAACTTAGAAGAGTAAAATCATAAGGAGATATCGTAAGGAGTGGCATGGAAATAAAACAGAAATAAAATGGATCACAGGCTATTGTGAACAATCATATGCCAACAAATTGGAAAACCTAGGAGAAATGGGTATATTCTCAGATTCAATCAAGTGTAAATAAAAGTCATGAACAGACCACTAATATGGAGGTTAAATCAGTAACCAAGTCTCCAACAACAAAGAGCCCAGGACCAGATGGCTTCATTGTGAATTCCCTCAAATATCCAAAGATAATACCAGCCTTCTTAAACTCTTCAACAAAATAGACGGGTACCCTCCTCCAGAGACAGCATCTTTCCATGTATCCCTGGTTTGCCTGGAACTAGCTATGTAGACCAATCTATACTCAATCATGAGACAGTTTTCTTGCCTCTGCCTCCCAAATGGCACTAGAATTACAGCTCTGTGCCCGGATCAATTTTCTGAGGCTACCATCACCCTCATAGTAAAACAAAAATATTGTAAGAAAAATTAAGACCATGATAAATATGGAAAAAAATAACCAACAAAAATACTAGCAAACCGCATGTCACACTGTACCCAAAAGATTACTAAGTAGTATTTATCTACTTACACACGCACATGCAAATTACCCACTATGATACAGCATATAAACAGAAGGAAGAACAAAAGCTGTAAGATCTAACTGACATAGAAAAATAATCAGTTTGCAAGAATCTAGCACTTTTTGGTAAAAGATTTCATAAGTTGGTAGCAGGAGGAATTTATCACCACACAATAAAGGCCAACTGGGAAATGCCTATAATAGCATAAGGATAATGTCAAAGATAAGGCAAGATGCTCACTCTGCTCCTCTGTTCATTACAGTATAGAAGTCCTGGATGGAGCCCTTAGGTCTGCAATCTAGAAAAGAAGAAGTGAAGTCACCTAGGGAGGTGATATAGTAAGTTAAAAAAAAAAAACCTCAGAGGAAAAAGTACTAGGAATGATAAATGAACTCATTCCAATCTTGGGATACAAAGGAACATAGCAAAGTCTACTGCGTTCCGGTGTGTTGACAGTGAACTACTGTGAGAGAAATTAAGAAAAGAATCTCATTTACAATACCAGCCAAAAGGAAAAAATCCTCAGGGATCAACTCAACCAAGAAGTTAATACTATACAGTGCTAAAGAAATGAAATTGAAGACAGTCAGATGGAACGATAGCTCATGTTCACAAGTGGAAAAAATGTTAAAATGTCCACAATATACAAAGGGATCTCATGACTCAGTGCAGTCTTTGGAAAAATCATAGTGGAGATTCTATTAAAACAGAAAAACAATTTATAAACCTGTATGAAAAAAAAACAAGTAGGCAAGGGAATTTTGACCAAAAATAAAGATAGAGGCATCACATCTCCCAAATAAAAAATGTATTAAAAGCCTATAAAAATAAAAAACATATGGTACTGATCTAAAAGCAGACACATTGACGATAGTGTAGATTGAAAGCCTAGGCAAAACCATACAGATCCAGGCAAATGACCCTCTACAAGGTTGCTCCAAATACCCAGGGAGGAAAAGGTAGTTCCTTTAACAAATGGCATTGCAGGACTGAATATCCATAGCCAAAGAAAGAAGTTGGACTTAACCTTGCCTTATACATTCAAATCTTGCCCTAGATACAAAAACTGCAAGCCGACAAAGGACGAAAACAGATTAAGGACAAAAACAGATTAAGGTATCAAATATAAGTCCTGAAACCGTGAAGTTTTCCAAAGACGACATAAGGGAAACTCTTCTTGCCTTAGGTCTTAGAGATGATTCTTGGCTATGATCCCAGAGAACCGACAAGAAAGACTTCATCAAACTAAGAAGTTTCCATATAGGAATGGAAACATCTGTGGGATTAAAAGGCAACCGGCAGAGTGTGGGACGAGGTTTCCAAACCACACAAAGGGATTAATTTCAAAAATCTGTAAAACATATCAATTCATTAGGAAAAAAAACCCTACTTTACAGAGTCTATTAGAAACAGGCAATGAACTGAATAGACGTTTCTCAAAGACAACATAGAAACACCTAGCAGGTACATGGAAAGTGTTTGGCATGCTAATCATCCAGGACGTACAAACCAACCAAAGTCATAAGATGTTACAGAACACCTGTCTGGAAGGCTGTCATCCACACACCCGAAGATGGCAACTGATCCCGTGATGAGGAGGAAATAAAAATGTGTTTGGTCACTATGGAAAACCCCCATCGAGTCTCCTCAAGAGGGAAAAACTGAGCAGCCATATGGCACTCAGTTTCTTCTTCTTTTTTCTTTCTTTTTTTTTCTTTTAAAGAAATGGGAGCAACGACTATCTGATATAAGACTTAACATGTGAGCCAGGCATGGTAACTCACAACTGTAATCTCAGTACTAGTGAAGCTGAGGCAGGAGGATTGATGACAGTTCTAGGGTAGCTTGTGCTACACTGTGAATTCTAGGCTACCCTTGGCAACAACTAATCTCAAAAAATTGGTAATAAAAGGACACAGCATCTTCTGTATAACCGGAGTTATACAGAAAGTGTTTACTGCTGAGCAATATAGATCTAGGCATAAAACAGAGAATTTAGACATCAATGTATATAGGTACAGAGAACTGATTTCCCCCTTTAGAGTAAAAACAGCTTTACTAAGATAAAATACACACACATGTCATATGATTTACATATTAAAATGTACATTCCAGAGTTGTTTGCATGTTACACTGCTTTTTTTGTTAATTTGTGGAAACGTTAAATAAACTCTGTCATTTTAAGTAAACAGTTTAGTGGCATTAAAATGGAATTCTTCAGAGTTGCATGCCAACATATTAAACCTTATCAAAATGAAAGGTTTTGCTCGGTGACAGACTCTGAAGCATCAAAGTATTTATTATATACTCCCAAATAGCTAGCAGAGAGGATTTTGAATATTTTCCAAAGAAATGGCAAATGTTTGAGGCAATGGATATGATAAGTTTGATTTGGTCACATTATAAATTGCACAAACTAATCAAACTGCAACACTGTATTCTACAAACACTCCCATTATTGTATGCCTATTGATATTTTCTGAAAGTGAGGAGAGAAGATACAGGTTGAGACAGATTTGCAAATCACATATTTGATAAAAAAAGAACTTACTCAGACTTGTGGGGAACTCATAAAATGCAACACTAAAGACAAGCAATCAATTAGAGCATGGGCAAAGGAGGAAAAACTTTTCCAATGGTCCATGCTTTGATGCTCATGGTTACCTTTGCTCTTGTGGTTTATTGTCATCACTCCTTCCTCTAGACAACAGTCAAAATCCCTGCCCAGAGCACTCCCTCTCCTGCCTTCCTGACCAGCCTTGCTATGACATGGCATACCACCTCCTAGGAAGTGTGAACAGTAACTGTCCATTTCTCCCTTCCTTCCTTTCTTTTTCAGTACCAGGAATTAAGCTTAGGGTCTCCTCCAGGCTAGGCAAGTGCTCAGTCACACTCTCAGCCTTCCTTTTACTTTTCAAAAGGAAGAGTGGGTCTCACTAACTCCTCAGGGTCATCTTGAACTCACTCTGTATTCTAGGCTGACCTTGAATTTGCCATCCAAAGGATTGTTATTAAAGGCCTGTGCTATTAAGCTGTGTCATAACTATCTTTTCAGTGGCATTCTGCTTCCTGAACTACTGACCTTACTAGATATCAGATTGCTTACTGATACATGAACATGTATGCATGAGTGTGAGAGTGTATGTGTATGTATGTGTGTGTTTGTGTTTTGGTCCTTGAGATAGGACCTTACTCTGTAGATCCTACTGACCTCAGACTGGTGTAATTTCTTATTTCAGCCTCCCAAACTGTGTGATTATCAGTGTAATTCATAAAGCAAAGGTCCATTCTCTCCTTCCTCCTTCCTCACTCTTATTGTTCTTACTTCTTCCTTGCCCATACTAGGCAAAGGTTTTAATACCTGAATCCCAAGGCAAACCTCCAGTCCTCACACCATTTTAAAGCAACTTGTCTTTGAGATTATGATTGAGTCACACATTCTCAGCTTCCCTTTATAGAATGCACTTCCACTCTTAGTCACAGTTCTTTGGTTGCTTTATCAAGTCCTGAATTAGAAGGGATCCATTAGAATATGAAAAAAGAAATGGAGCTACCACTTCCAATTTGCTTCCCAGAGTGTGACCTACTAGAAGAAATGAATAGCAAGGCTGTGTCTCCTCTCCTATGCACTGTATTATACCTCCACATCAGAAGTTATATGGGGGGGGACAATAAGTCTATATCCATTGTGGGAGATGGTGAGTAATTCTTCCTACTCTGTTTATGGCCTAGAAGAGGTCCCCACGCCAGATGAGATGTGAAAATGACAAAGATGAGAGTGCACAATGATGAACAGTGCTGTGCAAACGCCATGACCTGGCTAGCTCAGAGAACAACAAAGCTTGGATTCTGCAACCATACACAGGGGTGTGGGCATTAGATGAGCTTTGGCTTTACTAGTGGGCAGAGGCTGCAGGCCCTCTGTCACTGCTGCAGGCTTGTAGACCACAGGACAGTGGCCTCTTGGCAACTCAGCTTTAGTCTGCAACCTATTTCCCGAGTTGGCTTCATGCAACAAGCAAGCACTGTGCGCCTTGGCACTTCTTCTTTCTCCCCTAGGCTTCGAGCAGCATTGTTTGTTCCTAATTTCTTACATCTCCTCCCTCTCTTGCTTTGTCTTATTTATCACCACTGTCCTTGTTTCTGCAAGCTCAGTCGCTATAAATTCTATGATGTCAGTTGTACGATGGTATCAGTAATACCTCCTGAGCCTTGAGAAATGGAGAAACACAGACTCAAGACCACAAAAAGGTTTTGCCTCCCCAGCATCTCTCAGAGCATGCTGCCTGCAGAACCTCACTGCCTTTAGTTTTGAGAGGTGTCTCCTGCTTGCTCTGAGATTCCAAGTGTATCACGGGCCTTTTAAAAATCATTTTATTTTTAAATGTTTTTATTTATCCACAGACTGTGAGAGCATATACAAAACCTGTACAGGCTGCCCTGCTGTCACATACAGTTTACATAGGTTAAGTGTTAGTGGTCTGAAAAATCCTCTTTTGGAATATAGTAAATTTTGGATTCATGGTAAAATCTAGGCAATCTGGATAAAACTATCTGATATAGAGGATTTATAGTTAAATCTAGACAATCAGAATAAAAATGTGATGAAAGGGTCAATGTCATCAGAAATTCCTTGGGATAATAATAAAGAATCCTTTTAAGGAATGTTAGCAGTGTCAGCTTTTGTGCTTTGAAAAAGAGTCTTGTTTGGAAAGATCATGGACAACCATCAACTCAATCAAAATGTGGTTCCAAAGCAAGCTCTGAATGGAAATGCCTCACGGACTTACTGTGTAAAAGAGTAGAAAATAAAGACATACATATATCTAATCTATATGGGAAGCAGAAAAAGACAAGTATCCTAAGTAAATTGGGAGCATGAGGAGCTTGGGAGAGGACTGAAGGGGAGGGGAGAAGCAGAGAGTAGGGAGCAGAGAAAAATGTAGAGATCCATAAAAAAAATCTGAACTGAATTCTTAAAGATTGCTTCCAACAGGTACTCAAGTTCTGTGTAAAAGTAAGCCTGGTCTCACAGAATCTTTAATCACCTCAATATCTGATGACTTCTTTGTCAACTTGGTCCATTTAAGGTGGCTAAAAGTTAGGAGTAGATTCTAGCTCATTCCCTCCTGACTGGGGCGGGTGTGTGCCTCCTAGCAATGTGCCTCACTTTGGGAAGCAGCATTTGGTACACATGAACACAGGTGTTACTCTTTAGGTAGCTTTATAAAGGAGCAAAATTTGGCAAGAGCAGCATGCAGAGAATTTGAGGAAACACTTGTTTTCACAACAAATATGGTGAGGTGCCCCGATTTCACACTTCATAACACACACAAATTGACATCTAAGTTAATGACATCCCTAATTGTGAAGGGGAAAAATAAGGTCTAGGGGCTAGGGAGATGGCCCAGTCTGTAAAACTTGATATTTAAGCATAAGCACCCAAATGTGGATCCCTAGCAACCACGAGATTTGAGCACAGATGGATATGACGGTAACTCCATTATTGGGAGCATGGAGAGAGGTAGATCCTGAGAGTCCCCTGTTTGGTTAATCTAGCTGTAATGAGGAGCTCCTGATTCAATGTGAGACTCTGTCTCAAGGCAATATGGTGTAATGAGATAGAGGGTGATGCCTAATACCCTATCCTGATCTCCACAGTAGCTCTGCATAAGAGAGGGGTGGGGAGGGAGGGAGGGAGAAATTATAACAATAAACCCCAATAAAAGAAACCTCATGAACTTTGGATGAGTAAAGCTTGCTCAAAAAGTATAAAGTTTCCATTAACATGACAAGTCAGACATACTAAAAACTTCCTTTCACTTGAAAATATCATAAAGAATATGAAAATATGAGTTTCATAGAGAAAATAGTTTGTTGCAACCCACAGAATGAAGAAAAGGCTACAAGGCAGAATATATATAGAAGATGCATAAAAGGTATTTGAACTGCTTATAAAGACACCTGAGTGGCCAAGAACCAAAGAAAAGCTGTGTAACTGTCATTAATCATCAATAAAAGTGGGGGACCTAGGCAAACTTGAGATGACACCCACATCCCATTTACCCCCAAGCTTATGCTATCCCCAAGCTCAGGGTAGAGCAAAGCAATGACAGTTAATTTGTGTGAAATCAGACAATTGTCACTTGCAGTTTCACCTGACCCCAGCCCTAATCCACATATCCTGGAGATACTGGCTCCTGAGAGCAGAGGCTCTACGAAACACAAACCCCATCACTTAACACCCTGTACTTCTGTGTCCTACTGATTCATTTTCTGCAGCTGGGCAACACTCCACATCTGCTATCTGGTGCTGCCTCTTGAGGTCAGAAGTTGCACAAAAATCCCTTCTTTTATACAACATCCACTACATGGATGCCAGCTTCTGAAGTCAAAAGGTAAACTCTGCTATCCAGCATGGAACCCTCTCATGCTATCAGAAGCCATCCCACGCCTAGCTAAACAGAGATCACCTCAGCTACCCAAAATAAGGGAATCAGCACTGAGTGGTCCCACAATGAAACTTCAGAAACAACTAACTCCTTTCAGTTAGGCTCATGGGTCACCAAGAACTGATCCAATTGATCACTCAACAAAGGTGTACCAGAAAGTCTCAATCGATCAACTAACTCCAGATGCAGAAATATCAATGCAAAAAACACAAGTAACATGAAAAGCTAAAACAATGTGTCTTTCTCCAAAACTACCAATCCCATAGAAATGTCCTTCAGTGAGACTGGATTAAACAAAATCCCAGAGAAAGAATTTAAAGGAACTATTATAAATATGGTCAACAGTTTCAAAAGGGATACATATAAACTCCTGAATGAATTCAAAGGGCACATATATAATCTTCTAGGTCAACTCCAAGAGAACACAAGTAAACTGCTGAATGAAACAAGGAAGTCTGTTCAGGATGTGAAAATAGAATTTAAAAGAGACAGAAATACTGAAGGAAAAGAAAACTGAAATGATAATGGACATGAAGATTTCAATAAGCCACATAAAAAGCTTAATGGAATGCCTAGTAGGATGAGTCATGGAGAAGACAGAATACTGAGTCTTAAAGACAACTGTATTAGTTCAAAGACAATGATAACTTTAAGAAACATGAGTGGAAGATGGGAGCACTTTAGATACCATGGAAAGATGGAAATCTGTGAATTGTGGACATAGAAGAAGAATTCCATGCCAAAAGCACTGAAAATATTTTCAATAAAAAATCAAATAAGAAAAGCTCCCAAATCCAGGGAAGAGAGACAATCCAACTATAAGAGGCATACAGATTATCAGAAAGGGACACCAAAGAGCTGGAAGGAAGAATGTAAGAGATGGAGGATGGAAAGTGCTGTGAAAGCTGCCGTCTAGACGTTCTCATGGCTTTCACTGTTACAACCACCTGGCCACTATGGCTACTTCCACATGACTGCACACACAAAACAGATGGAGGACTAATTGGGATGAAGGGGTCAGCAAGTATGTGTGTAGCATAAGAGAGGTTGATGGAATGAACATGAGAACGTCACAGAATACGTGAATGAAACAGTCAAAATACAAAAGGAAAGAATTGTGAAAGGCGTCTCACAACTAGACTCCCCACAGTGTCCAACATCAGAAACACTTTCAACTAATTGCTGGCAAAGCGGACAGAGCCCTTAAACAAGACTGCTGGGAATGAACTTGGTAAGGCAACTTGGAAAAATCACTTAGCACTGCCGACTGAAGCTCATCCTACACATTCTAAAATCTCTGAATTTCAAAATGTTGTGCATAGGACGTCACAGTGTTCACAGAGGAGCACTGGAAGATGCGTAGGTGTTGGCCATCGCAGTGTTACTCCTATTGCTAGGAGTTAGCAGTGCTTCTCTACAGAGGAGAACTAATGGTGTATTGGGTAGCTGGAATATATTCTACTTTCCTCCCTGTTGCTATGATAAAATTCTCTGATTAAAGAAACTTAAGGCAGAGAGGGATTTATTCTGTCTCCCAGATCCAGGTTACAAACCATCACAGCCAGGGGTCACAGCAGCAGGACCTTCAGGGAGCTGGTCACACCGTACCTACATTCAAGGAGAGGGATAGATGAATGCTTGCGACTCAGTTCATTTTCCATTCATGCAGTCCAGAATCCCTTCTCAGAGAATGACTGTACCCATCTTTAAGGTGGACCTTCCAATATCAGTTAATGCAATCAAGACAACCCACCACAGGAATTGCTCAATGTCTCTTCTCTGCAGTGATCCTGGCTTTTGTATAGCTCCCAGTTAACATTAATCACCGCACTGTACTTGGGTAAGTTGGAATTTAACCACACATGGACAGTAGCAGTATGCTGACAGTAGAATAAGGATGGATGATCCACTGTACATGAGACAAACATGACAAGCTGGCCATCCTATTTTAAATTTTTTTAAAAATCTTTTTAAAGAATTTTATACATGGATTTATATCATTTCCACTACTCCCTCCCACTCTTCCTCCTCCCACATCTGTGTCCCCTCAGTGCCTCTCAAATTATTGCTCTTTTGTCTTTAAATGTCATCACACACACACTTGTTGAATCCACTTAGTGTTAAGATGAGCATGCTTAATCTGAAAATCCCAAATTTGAAGTTTTTTTTAGAAATTGCATGACATCCTAAGTGGAAACTGCCACATACAACCTCATGTGAAGGGTTGCAGTCAAATGCAAATATACTAAACATACTGAAAGAAGTTCACCTGCAAGTCTTGGTGTATAAGATGCATATAAAACATAAGTGACTTTTGGTTTATACTTGGTTCCCATCTCTATGATTTTTTATTATGCAAATATTCCAAAGGTAAAAAAAATCAAGCTCAGAAACCTTTCCTTCCCAAGCATTTTTGCATAAGGGAAACTCAACCTGTATTTGATTCCACTTATCACATTAAATTTTAAAATAAGAAAAGGAATCAGTGAGCTCAAAATTATGACAGTTCAAAGGAAGGATGGAGGGAAAAGGAGGCTGGGTAGGAAACAGGAACAAGAAAGCAGAATGGCAGCAGACAATGTTCTGGTTTTTTTGAGGTAGTGATTATAAAGGAATAATGGTATTAATGGTATTTTTGTAGCTTGTGAAGTTGTTCATTTTAATATCTGTTTTCATATGTGAATATCATTCTTCAATAAAAGAGACGGGCAGGACCAATGAGGCTGCTCACTGGGTAATGGTGCTTGCCGCCAAGACTCAAAACCTGAATTCAAGCCCTGGAACCCACATGGTAGAAATGACTCCCAAAAGGTGTGGTCTGACTTCTGCATGCCCACGTGCATGCATTCTTGCATGCTCTCTGTTCTTTGTGTTCTTCTCTTTCTCTCTCTTTCTCTCTCTCTCTCTCTCTCTCTCTCTCTCTCTCTCTCTCTCTCTCTCTCTCCCCCTCCCTCCCTCCCTCCCTCCCTCCCTCCCTCCCTCACACACACACAAATGCAATACGTTTTTACAATGAAGGGCAATATACAATAGAGACCATAAAAGAATCTTTCTGTAAAGCTCATAAACAGGTGGGTTATGGATTCCTACAGTTCCTGTCTGTACACATTGTGGAATAGTCGCCTGGCACATGGCTAGATGTTTACTAGTTTTCTATTGATCATTTTATTTAATTTAAATGTTTTGACTCACATCAGCAAGCTGCAGTCCTTTTCTGAAAGAACCAGAAAGATCTTTAAAGAAGTGAATTATGTCATGACAGTCTCTGCTTAAAACTTACTCAACAGTTTCCAACTGCATTAGACAGAAACTAAACTCTTTCAAACCTTCCTACTTTCATGTCACCTGGTTCTTAAGAATGTGGCTGGCCTACACCAACACTGCAGGCTGAGCCTTCTGTCTGTTTCACACCCATTAGCTGCCTTCTTGGTCCTACATTGTATCCATGGGTGACCTTCCAGGAAGATTGCAGAATACTTTTCATCCTCTTCCTCTTTCTCTCCTGTTTCAAATACCTGTTCTATATTCCCTGCTGCAGAAGAGTTTGACCCCGCCTCCCCGTGTGAACTACCTTTATCCTTATCTTACTGCAGAACGAACCATTTACTCTGGACAGCTGTTACCATCTGTAATAACATTACACATCCATTTATTCATTCATGCATTTATCCACCTGACCTACACATGTTCCTTGCAGAGAATTTAGGTCCTCAAAGATCAGCACCTGTTTTGCCTTCCCTGTCCAATGAATGACCTTGCTTGATTTGAGATATGTAATAGCCACTCTGTGAAGTAATAGTGAAGGGAAAAATGCACATTATGGATGCAAATTACCATTACCACACCCCTCTGAGTTGTAAATAGACATTACACTCTGTTCCTAACTCCTGTGACAAAGTAACCAAATGACATTAAGTTCTTCCTCTGGGTAGTCTGCAGCACAGTGGCTCTGAGGGTGAAAAACACAGGTGGTTGGTTGCAGCTCACCTTCAGTGCTGAAGTAAGATACAAAGTTGTTACTGCACTAAGTTCAGTTTGCTGAGAAGTTAAATAATTTTAAAACTATAAAAAATTCACACATCAGAGACTAAAAGAAACAACCAGAGAGATAGGTTACTGGTGACATGTATGTGTGTATATGCATATACATGTATTACACATTTACATGTATGTGCATACCTAACTACATCGGTATTTCAGTTTGCATTCACATCTTTGTTCTGTGTTCTGCCAGGCAATTACGTTGTAGAGTCACCTCACATTAATATTCAAACACAGTGGAACAAAACAACAACACAAAACATCATACACAGTGTGGGCGGTTACAACCTCCACAGGAGCAGCCACAAAGATGGAAACAAGAGCCCCCATTGTATGCACTCACTGTGTATACACCTAGACCAGCAGGGCAAGAATGAGATTACACAGGAGGCTGACCAACAGATGTTCACAACTGCATCTCAAGGACACAGTGGAAGTACAGTGAAGACCCAATGGAGGAAATCCTGTGATGAAATCTTTCCTATCAAATGCAGAGGAACAGTTCTTAGATAAAAAGATTAACACCCACACCAAGACTTCCTGATACATATCTCCTGTGAGGGCATTATGCGGGTCCTGTTGGCAGTGTGGCAGGACAGCTCACTTCTAGCCTTGCTGGAAGCTGCTAAGAGAACATACGTTTTTTCAGTGAAACATGAGACTGTAGGAAAGTCACACTTGTACCTACATGATGTTGCACAAATGGTTTCATTTGGTTTGTTTTTGCCCATTTCATTTACAGTTTTATTTCCAAATAATTTGGACACACAGAAAGCCTGTTTAAATTTTACCAGGCCAAATATTAATCTGGTAATTTAACCATCATTTATTTTAACAGGATCCCCTAGAAAGAACGTCGCCCCCGTGACAGCTGAATGCAACTTTAGAGATTGATGTCCCCTCTCCCAGCAAAGTTTGCCCTCAGGCTTAGGGACATCATTAAAGGGTGGATTATAATTGGTATACGGTTGAGGGATGGGGGAGGAATTTTATAGGCTCAGGGATCTTTTTAACAACAAAAAAAGGGGGATAATTGGATGATGGGATAATAGATTGGTATTTGTGAGTTATTGTTTTCAGACAATTATATTGGTATAGATTTTTGTATATTGATACAAAGTTAAATTATATTGAATATTATATGTATGTATGCTTCTTCCTGTTTAAAACATTGTTTATGTATTGATATATATATTTACCATATTGCAG
>JAQHUG010000279.1:2532605-2550954 GCA_028555095.1 Dicrostonyx torquatus | reverse complement strand
GTTGTCTCTGTCATTTGTTGCACATTTTGGAAGTTTCTCAATTGCACTTCCTGTCCACTCAAATAATATTGTTTCCCTTCTCAGATCTTTGATGGAGTTGAAGATTAGATAATTGTAGTTATCTTCCTCATGATTTAGCCAAGCTTAACTTCAATGAAATAGTTAGACTTCTTGAAATAGAATGTTTAGTAAAATATTTGTTATCCGTTCCTTGCTTAATATTGTTTATTGTTTGTAATTTTATATTTGGTATCTGTTCCTATGTATATAGCTGTGTTGGGTTTGGATTGATCTTGTTTAGACAAAAGGGGGAGATGATAAGGAAACTATCAACCAATCACATCTAGTTAGGGTGTGGCTACCTGTAATCCAGGTAACAAAACCAAGAGCACACAGGTGCCCACTCTCTCCATGCAGTGTCTGCTGGACGGATAGGACGTCTGACCTCCCACTCTTGTAGCGTGAGTTCCCCTTTTTTAATCATTAAAAAATACCTGTTCTTCTTGGGCTAGCTCAGTTAGTTATCGTGCCAACCTAATTCTGCGACATCTTAGTTAGGGTCATCCTTGTAGATTCCTGGGCATTTTTCTAAAGCCAGGATTCTTGCTAACCCCATAATGGCTCCCTCAATCAAGATATACCTTTCCTTGCTCTCATATCTTTCCTCCATCTCAACTATCCCATTCCCTCAAGTTTTCCTCAACCCTCCCCTTCTCCCCTTCCTTCTAACCCCTACCCCCAAACTCCCAAATTTTGTCCAATGACCTTGTCTGTTTCCAATTTCCAGGTGGGTCTATATATGTTTTTCTTTGGGTTCACCTTATTACTTGAATTCTCTAGGATCATGAACTATAGGCTCCATCATGTCCTTTGTTCATGGCTAGTATCCATTTATGACTGAGTACATACCATATTCGCTATTTTGGGTCTGGGTTACCTCACTCAGAATAGTGTTTTTTAATTCCATCCATTTGCATGCAAAATTCAAGATGTCATTGATTTTTACCGCTGAGTAGTACTCTAATGTGTAGATGTGTCACACTTTCTTTATCCATTCTTCAGTTGAGGGGCATCTAGGTTGTTTCCAGGTTCTGGCTATTACAAATAAAGCTGCTATGAACATAATTGAATGAATGTTTTTGTAGTATGATTGAGCATCTTTTGGGTATATTCCCAAGAGTGGTATTGCTGGATCCTGAGGTAGGTTGATTCCCAGTTTTCTGAGAAACTGCCACACTGATTTCCAAAGTGGTTGCGTGAGTTTGCATTCCTACCAGCAATGGATGAGCGTTCCCCTTACTCCACATCCTCTCTTGCATAGGCTATCATTAGTGTTTTTGAACTTAGCCATTCTGATAGATGTAAGATAGTATCTCAGAGTTGTTTTGACTTGCATTTCCCTGATAGCTAAGGAAGTTGAACATGTCCTTAAGTATCTTTTGGCCATTTGAAATTCTTCTGTTGAGAATTCTGTTTAGTTCAGTACACCATTTTTTAATTTGATTATTTAGAATTTTAATCTCTAATTTTTAGAGTTCTTTATATATTTTGGAGATCAGTCCTTTGTCTGATGTGGAGTTGGTGAAGATTTTTTTCCCTGTTCAGTAGGCTGCCTTTTGTCTTACATAGTAAAAATGGCAGTCCTACCAAAAGCAATATATAGATTCAATGCAATCCCCATCAAAATCCCAACACAATTCTTCACAGACCTTGAAGGAACAATAATCAACTTCATATGGAAAAACAGAAAACCCAGGATAGCCAAAACAGTACTGTACAATAATCCGGAGGCATTACCATCCCTGACATCAAGCTCTATTACAGAGCTACAGTAATGAAAACAGCTTGATATTGGATAGCCAAAACAGTACTGTACAATAATCCGGAGGCATTACCATCCCTGACATCAAGCTCTATTACAGAGCTACAGTAATGAAAACAGCTTGATATTGGATAGCCAAAACAGTACTGTACAATAATCCGGAGGCATTACCATCCCTGACATCAAGCTCTATTACAGAGCTACAGTAATGAAAACAGCTTGATATTGGATAGCCAAAACAGTACTGTACAATAATCCGGAGGCATTACCATCCCTGACATCAAGCTCTATTACAGAGCTACAGTAATGAAAACAGCTTGATATTGGCATAAAAACAGAGACATTGACCAATCAAATTAAAGATCTGAATATTAATCCACACACCTATGAACACCTGATTTTTACAAAGAAGCTAAATTTACACAATGGAAAAAAGTAAGCATCTTCAACAAATGGTGCTGGCATAACTGGATGTCAACCTGTAGAAGAATGAAAATAGATCCATATCTATCATCATGCATGAAACTCAAGTTCAAATGGATTAAAGACCTCAATATAAATCCGATCACTTTGAACCTGATAGAGGAGAAAGTGGGAAGTAACGTTCAATGCATGGGCACAGGAGACCACTTCCTAAATATAACCCCAGTAGCATAGACAATAAGAGCAACAATAAATAAATGGGACCTGCTGAAACTGAGAAGCTTCTGAAAAGCAAAGGCACAGTCAATAAGACAAAAAGTGCATTGTGTTTTTTATGTGAGTTGAATCTACAGGCTGTATTCAGATTTTACCAGCTGTGTAAGTTCATTTTCTGCTGTTATCCTCACAACGCCACCTGTTGGTGAGCTATACGGAAGAGAGGCTCATTTTGGCTGTCATACACGAAGGTGTGCAATGAGAGGTTGTATTTGATGGCATCTTCTTATTGACACAGGATCTGATGTGAAGCAGGCAATATGCACACGTGTAGGTGTATGTATCCTGGCCTTTCCTTCTTACAAAGCTAGCAGGAACCAGCTATGTAGGCCTTTCCTGACCCTACCCACCACCCCCTCAGTCCCTTTCCCAAACCAAATAGTTATATTTAATGTCCAACTGCTTATTAATTCACATAGGAGAACCAGATTCCAACTCACAAGCTTGGGAGTCATTGGAGACATATCCATGTCAATTCTCCACTGTCCCATCAATATCCTTTGCAGCAAAACAGTATCTTGTGATCCAGGATTCCACCTTACATTTCATTCTCATATTTCTAAACTAGATTTTAAAAATCAGAAACCATTACTCAGACTCTTCTTTTATGACCATAACATGGTACTTGTGTGTGGAATATCCCTCAGCTGGGGTCTGTCCTGCAAGGAACATGATTATATTTTGCTGCATTCTTCTGGCAGGAATAACATGGTAGTGACAGTCTGCAGTGAACACTGGGGCAGACAGTGTCTATTACTAATCATGCTAATTTTATCTCTTTGTTAAGACTTCATTGCTATTTAGTGGTCCTCCACTTAAGATTTCAGGTTGTTCCCCTGTAATTAATATGTATCTCGCAGGGTAATAGGTATTTAAATAGCCCATTTCTCACCAGCCCTCACATTTAGGGATACACTTATCTGAAGGGATTAGTATTTGGTGACTTTCTAAATTCTCTGCACTCTCCAAAACATGACACCTTCCCTTATCCTTATTTCTCTAGTAATTCACTAGCTTTCAATATAGGCATTTATGTTTTCACTAATAATCATTTCCTATCTAATAAGTAATAGCCTGTTACTATAGTTATTAGATTAAGACTCAAGTGGTCTCAGCATCTATCTGGCTTACCTTTTTATTATTTGGCACTTGTTTGTTTCTGAAAGTCGAGTTTTGCAGATATCCCAACATTCCTGTGTATCATACCTCTTTATTTTTGTAGTGCTGCTGTTTGAGCCAGAGCTTTGCATGTACCAGTGACTACTCTACACGGAGCCAGCCCCTAGCCCCTTTGCAACTTTTCTTACAGAGTCCTTTTCTGAGTATGTGTGCTGTGTTAGTTTGCATTCTATTGCTGTGATAAACATCATGGTCACACACAGCTTGGGGTAGAAAGGGTTCATTTGGCTTACAGGCTATATAGTCCACCATCATGGAAGCCAAGGCAGTAACTAAAGGCAGGAATCTGAGGCAGAGAATCAAGTAGACACCACGGAAGAACACTGCTTCTGGCTTGCTCTTCATGGCTTGCTCAGCCCACTCTCTCTTACAGCCCAGGAATATCTGCCCATAGGTGGCACCGCCCAGAGTGAGCAGAGCCCTTTAACATTAGTTGTTAACCAAGAAAAGGCCCTATAGACTTGTTTATAGGTCAGCATGATAGAAGCATTTTTTTTCTATTGAGGTTCCTCTTCCCAGATGATACTAGCTTGTATCAATTTGACAGAAAACTAACCAGAGCATGTGTTTAGTGTGTGTGTGTGTGTGTGTGTGTGTGTGTGTGTGTGTGTAACCAAAGTGACTTCAAGTGTTTTTCTCAATCACTTTGCACTTTATTTGTTGGAGCACGGTCTCTGGTAAAACCTGAGCTCGCTGATCTGGAAGTCTACTTCCACCTTGCCCTGGGGACACATTGTGCTACGGTTACAGAAACCACCATGTTTGCCTAGTTTTTATGTGCGTTCTAGGGCTTCAGTTCTTATGCTTGTATGGCAAGTGCTTTAGCTAATGAGTCTTCTTCCTAGCTCCGGAACCCAATTTTTTGCTGAATAATTGCTGTCATGTCTTAGCCAGTTCATAAGATTTATCCAATTTCGCTCCGTTCGCCTTCACCCTCCAAATCCTGCTTCCATAATCATCACTGGCTACTTCCTTAGGCTTAAGCAGTGGGTCTTTCACTTGAATTGCTTTGTTCCCTTGTAACTAATCTGGCAGGTCCATAAAAGAATTCATATTTGGCTCCTGGATAAGTGAATAAAAAAATCAAAATCAGGAGGGATCCTGACACCACAGAAACTACAATTCTAGATTTAATCATATATCTAATCATATCAATTTATTGTTAATATTTTCTCCATTTGTGATGATTTTTGGGATTGGGTTCTCTAAAAGGCATATTCGTCTTTTATTATCATTCTATTTGTCAGTTTCTCCTTATAATTTATGTGCTAAGGGTTGTGACATTACATTTTAAAATCCTGCTTCATTTTTGGGTCAATATAGTACTCCACTTGTATAGTAAACACACAAATCTCGGGTGCACAGAGCCTCTTTTTGTAACTTTCACCTTTGATTAGCTCTGCCTCACACTTCCATTTGGCCAGTTGAAAGACATAGGAACTAACTTCGGTGTCCTTTATGCCCTCTACCTGGCCCAGCAGCAACTCCTGCTGCATTTTAGATATGACTGGAAAAGCCTCTCCTCATTTAGCCCTTCTTAGTTTACTTTAACTGAAATAATTTTACAACTTTATGAGATGCAGTGTTATTCGATACAAGAATTTACTGTGGGACAATCATATCAAGGTGATGAGGACATGAATCATCTTACTGTTTCTTCAGGCTAAAACCTTTAAAATTCTATCTTCTAGTTACTTTTAAATAGACAACACATTGCCAAACACAGCCACTTACCAAGGACACCAGAGATTACCCATGTCACTGACCCCACTGACCAGCATCTCCTGTGCACTGCCTCCCTTAACCAGTATCCCAGGTTCAACTTCTGTGAGATTGGCTTGGATTCTAATTGTGAGAACATGCAGTATTGGACTTTCTGCACCTGGTTTACATCCATGACACTGCAAGTCACAGAGTTTTGTCTTCCCAGAGCTGAGTAAGGACTGCGTGGAATAGTCGTGTTTATCTGAGTTATGGAAAGTGGGGTGGGGGATGGGACCAGATGAAGAAAAGGCTCAGACATTCATACAGAGCACTTGGTGCTTTTACAGTGAAGACCTGTTCTGCAGGCAGGCACACGAGTGGTGTACATATATATATATATATATATATATATATATATATATATATATATTCAGGCAAGCATTCATGCATGTGAAATAAAAATTATTTTTTAAAAAAGTGAAATAAACAGACCTGCCTGTTCTGTATCCTTAAACCAGTCAATAAAACTGGATAAAGAGACCATCTCTAATTGAAGAAAATTCAACTGCATTCTGCTGTAGACAATCAGACTTTCACTGTTTTAACTTGCTTTCAGAATTACTGGCTAATACTTTCCATATCCAGAATAAATAAAACAGCTATTTCCTGAAAGGCTTAATAGAAATAAAAATAGCAATATTATCAGCAAAGTAATCAATCCATTCTAAAATGGATAAAATATTCCAGAAGAGTCAAGAATTGTTCTCAAGACACTAACTGGGGACAGCAATCATTTGTCCACATTTTACAGACTGTTTAAGTCCCACCTGTGACACCTTCAATAGAATTGCTACTCACAAGTGGTTTGTGCATAGTATACATGTATGCATGTGTTTGTGGATCTGGGCACACATGTGTCTTTGTTGTATGGGTGTATGTGTGGGCATGGCAGGCTTTGAGATAGTGTGCAGTGGTACAGCATCAGGCAGCAGGTGGTTTGTCAGTGGTACAGAGATCAGAACATCAGGTTTGGGTGAAGTTAAGGTGACATTTTGTAATGATGGTTTGCTGAACAGTCAGGGAGAGCAGCTCCAGGGGACCCCTCCAGATGAGTGTGGCTTTTTCTTCGTGGAGATGCTATCCACGTCATTTTGACCCAGAGAAAAACCTTGAGCCACTGTTGATCTTTTAGAAAATTGCAAATATGCACTGATGTCAGATTAAAAAGCCATGACCTCACCACATATTTGCAAGTACAAATTCATGAGATGATTTCTAAATCAATGCAATCATCACTTACTTTCTACTCTGCCTATTAAATTAAGATTTTTACCTTAAATTAATAAGAGCACCTGTAAAATGTATCTCACAGAGAAGTCAAATGACATGTATTGTACATAGCATGGCTATATGTGAGGATTTAACCTTAGGTTCCTGGGGTCAGGGCTGTCTTTTTTTTTATGATTTCCCACATTGGTATGGTGTCTCGTCTGAAGGGGGTGCTCAATAAAAGTCTATGGAATGGGGTACATGTATGTTTAGAAGCCATCATGTGAGGCTCTTGGTAAATATTCCTGAATGTCTCAGAATATGAGTGGTTCCTCACAGGATGGAGTATGGGTGCTGACGGCTTCAAAAGCTCTGCCAGCCCTAAGCACAGATGTGCAAATAGGTTCCTCAGTGTACACCTGCCTGTGGTGCAGCTGGTCAGCAAGAAATGGTGCTCTGTGCACATCTCTTTCAGTGAGATAAGGAACACAGCAAAAGAGGCACGAGATGTCAGTTGGAAGGGACCAGAACTACCAAGGTCCCCCTACCTGGAGCTTCTGATACCATGGAGAGAAAGTTTGCTACACGAAATTATAGTGCTCTTAGATTTTTAATAAAATCAACTAAATGGCTCATGATCTATGTAAAAATCAAGTTAAAAGGCAGAAATCCTCCCGTGTGTCATTTCTCCTAGCAGCAGAAAGGTTTACATGAAGAGCTCAAGGGTCCAATCAACAGCTGCCTGCACTGGGCACCAAGGGCTGCTGTATATTAGGGCTGCACATGTTCCACTTCAAAGGACTCCATCAACCCTTGTTCCCACTGATCTCAGAGGTGGCAAGAAGCCCGAAGAGCAGATTACATCCCAGGGACAAGGACACATGAAGAACCCAGGGACTTCCAACTAGTTGTCAGAAAGAAAATCTCTGGGCTTCCAGCCTATCAGATGGTCCTAGAATCCTTTGGTGGCTGTATGGATAAGAAGAGAATGGGAAAATGCTGCCAGACAGCACCCCTGGGGCCTACAGTGTTGCTGAAGAGGAAGGCAGGCCACCCCAAGAACGGTAGTGCTACCTCTTTCCAGAAAAGTATCGCAAAGAGCCAGGATGCTTCAGTACAACCCCCCTTGATGGAAATGACAGCGCACCTCAGTGAAGGTGACACCTTCTGTTAAGTCCAAGCTTCAACCAGTTTGTGGGGCACTGTTGGACAGAGACTTCACCTAAGCATCTAGCCTTGCCTAGAGCCAGACCTGTAAGCTATAGACCTTTGGGCTGTTGCTGTGTATGCAAATGCTTCTCGATTTCAGAGAGACAATAGAAAGCATAAACATATATTCAGGCCATTTGCTTTTCACAGGCCACAGATATGCTTCTGAGCATTTGTTTGCTAGGCTAACAGACAAGGTGTGGTACCAGGGACATTACTATTTTGATTTTACACACATGAACTATACACATGCTTCCTTCTCGGATACCTAGGAGTTCCATCTCATTAATTTTCTTGCCTATTTTTCTAATTGGTTTAAGCCACTCTTTATGGTATTATAAATATTCCATTTCAAATTAATGTTTTGTGATTGGCTGCATGTCTTTAGTTTTGTTTTTGTTTTAATGTTTGTTTTATCTCCAGAAATGAAAAATTTAATGAAATTTCTAATGTCTCTTTTGGATTGTGTGTTTTTGTTGCTTGCTTGGAAAGACCTTCCCATCAAAATAAACATTACTTTCTGATATTTTCTGCTAATTTGTACTTCACTACTTACTGAATTCACTTTTATCTGTGGTTAGTGATTAAGCTAATTGCTTTCACATGATGGAGTGTCACTACACAATAACATGGTTGCTCTCTCCATCACTGATTTAATTGCACCACATTTACCATGCACTAGAAACACCTTTGCTGCTATCCTAAGGGACTGGGTGGCAGGAGCCAGGGTACAGAAGGGGAGATATCAGGGAACTGAGACTGGGTTTGCGCTGTGCACCGAATGGGAGGTTCCTCAGAAACAACAGCTACAATTAATTGCCTTTGCACACTGTAACTGGAGCACTCATGATATCTGGGCGGCTCTAGTGGCCAGAGTGAAGGAATGACTGGATCTACTTGCAAGAATTGTGTGTAGATTATGGCTGTTTAAAGGTGGCTCCACACACTGTCACCTATAATTAAAAGAAAGAAAGGGTGAAAGGTATGTAAGTTGGGAGTAGCAATGACAAGCAATGGAGCATATCTCAGAAGGCTCCAGAAGGAATACGGGTGTGGCCCCTGGCTCGTGCACTGACTGGGAACCAAGGCCATTGCATCAGCAACTGGATAGCTTGTTCCTATACAACTTCAGCTCTATGAGCACCACAAATTTAATCTTAGTTCCTTGAGGACCAAAGCTTATTGCAGGCCAGAAGAAATATGAGCCTCAAGTAGCAGCCAACTAAGGCTGTACCAGAATTACTGTGAAGCCCCTATCATGTACCTACTATAGGTAGGAAGAAGGCTGAGAATAATGCCAACCCCAAAGAGGCCTCCCTGTCCAGTGGTCTCCTCCAGAAAGTGAGAGGCGAGGCCCAGGAGAGTGGAGAGTAGAGCATCTGCATGTGAACAGAATGATCCAGAGCATTAGGTTCTCAGCCTCTGTCCTGGGCAAGGAGTGGTTTCTGCCACTGCTTTGTTCTTTGTCCACCACTGCATGCTGTGATATGTGTGGTGACGTCACCAACATGCCCTTTGGGATCACAGGTCTCTGGACTAAGAAAAGCTGTGTCAGAGTCTTAAAGAGACTACTGCGCATTTTGTGGAAATCCTTGATTCTGAGGTAGGTGGGAGGTTAGGACATTTCCCATGGAAACAATCAACTTTCATATATGGGTAGCAATAAGTCTGAATCAAATAATTACTGACCAGAAGGATGTACTGTGATGGGCATTAAACCTTTCATTATTACCCACTGCTGATTTGCTTCTAGACATTCAACACAATTGCTTCTTCTGGCCTTCCTGCACACATGGAACTAACTACCCATGCTCAACACTGGCTAGTCCTGCTCTCCCTCTTCTCCAAGAGGAAAATGAGCAGCCATCCTAGCTGCTCCACAAAAAGAAACCTTGGTGGTTTAAGCTCGTGGAGATGCAGGCCTATTTGTTACTGACACAATCATCTGTGGCTATGATTTACATTTTGATTCATGTATACACTGCTAATGGCCAGATAGGGTAATCTTTAAACTAATCATATCTGAACTTTCTTCTGAGGTTTGCCTTGGTTCTACAGACCTGCCATGTGACACCCCCATTTGGATATCTCACTATAGTGCAAACATGAGGTTGTTACATGCTTCTCTTCTCACTGTGACTTATATCCTGGGTCCTCCGGCATTAGGAAATGATTCATGGTTCTTCCATGTCATCAGCTGATAAATTTGTAGACTGGGCATTGTCTGCCTTTTGTCAGGTGCCATAGTGATTTAATGATGGCATATTTCTCATACTTTTTAAAAAACATTTAATTTTCAATGATTTTAAAATAGTATCTTTATTTCATGTGTATGAATATTTTGTCTATATATATGTATGTACACTATGCCTGGTACCTGTGGAGGCTGGAAGAGGACATCGGGTCCCCTGGATCTGGAGCTGTAGATAGTTCTAAGCTGTCATGTGGGTGCTGGGGATCAAACCTGGGTCCTCTGGAAGAGGTGTAAGTATTCTAAATACTGAGCCATCTCTCTAACCCCCAGAATATCTGCTCTTAAGTTCATATCACGCCCACCCATTTCTAGCTATCTTCATGTCTATCCATCTGCTCCATGGGCCAGTGCAGAGTAGTTCAGGTGACTACCCACTCCTTTACCCCTCTCCCCATGCACCACACTTACTCCCCACTTAGCAGCCTGCATAAACTCTGATAGTGGGGCCTGCCTCTCCCTGCCCTAAGCTTTAAGGTCCCCCTTACATAAAGAATCCAGCGGATGCTCTGTTCTATGATGAGACAGTATCCTCATCCAGCCCCTCGCTGGACCCTCACCTCACTTTATGAGGCTACTGCTGCATAGGGCTTCTTTCCCTAAAACTCTTAGGACTCTTCTTGCTTGGTCTGAATGTTTTTGTTTGAGTATGCCTTTCTTATTTCTGTTTTTTATTTTGCTTATAAGGTACCATGTTTCTTTATGGTGTTTTCTTTCTTTTCTTTTTAAATTAAAAATAGAGTATTTTATGATAAAATACATCTCAACCACACTTTCTCTCTCTCCATTTGTCCAAGCTTCCCCACCTACTGTCTCCCCGAGATCCACCCCTCCTCTGTCTCCTTTCAGAAAAGAGCAGGCCTGCTATCAGAAAAGACAACAGCCAAATATGGCAAAACAAGATACAATGAGACTTTCAGTAAAAGCCCTCATATCAAGGCTGGACAAGTCAAGTCAATAAGAGGAAAAGAGTCCCAGGAGCAGGCAAAATGAGACATGCCTGCCCCCAATGTTATGAGTACCACAAAACCTCCAAGTAAATAGCCATTTACGGTGTTTCCATATATACTTAGTTTTGGCTAACCTTTCTTACAGTTCTCTCTCTTACTGTCATTTATAGTCATGCATATCCTTCAGGTCTCAGTTCCCAGGTCCCCTGTTGGAGGGCTTCCCCAGGTTAAATAGTCTAACATGCTTTCTCACCTAACCCAGTTTTCTTCTTTTCTGTGGTACCTGTTAATTGTATTTATGTGTTAATATCTTTTTCGTTCATTGTACTGTAGCTATGGTTGGAGTGGACCGTGTTAGTTATTGTCCATTTGGGAGCCAAGAGCTGATTCAACGTTACACATAGCTAGAGTGTGCTACCTAAGCACAAGTGTTTATGTTAACAGACCAATGGATGGCGGGTAGGGAGCTGGGAATGCTCCATGACTAGCACAAGAATTTTTGTTTATAGACCTCATGGATGGCTGGTAGGGAGTTGGGATGCTCCACAGACAAGCAGCACACACCCAGACATTTCAGCAAGGTTGTTTGTATCACAACCCTGACCCCGCTGAAAATAAAGAAGTAATGGCATAATGATGTTGGTGCCTAGCACATGGCAGACAATTCAATGTGGTCACTGTCAGTTACATTGCTATAGAAGCTTGGATTCTGAGTCACAAAGGTGGTTCCACTACACTTGGTCCATCAAATGCTTACCCCTTTCAAGTTAAAGTAATATAAATATAACACCTTGACACATAATCAGCCTTTGAGGGCATTCCATGTAAGAGGAGTACAGCTATGAGGACTATTATTTTTACCCTTTGTTTGTAGATTTCCATCCTTTTATCCCATTCCCTAATCCTTACCCATGGGAACTCACACTCATGCCTTCTCTGAGGACACCCACAGGCTTTCACAACCATGACTCACTCGCTCCTGGACCACAGAGCCTACTTCAACCTAAAGTCCCTCTTTGGCCCTCCACTCCTTGCCAGATCTTGACCCTTACTTTCCGTATGTATGCTGCCATCCACCTCTGACTTTGAACGTCCCCAGTTTGTTGATTTGTCAGTATCCTACCCTTGTTTATCTCAGAGTCTATACACATGTATATTTTCTGTCATCCTCTCAGAATACTAACAGTCCCTGCAATGAACTGGATATTTGCACATTCATAAATCCCATGTGCTGGGTAACTCCTCCGTGGAGGAGTTGAGGAGTGAGGTCAGGGGTTGGAGCTCTGATAAGAGTGATGGGAAAGTTTCCAGCCTCTCTACTCACTGTGTGAGGAGGCAGCTAGAAAACAGCGGTCTGCAAATCCAAAGGAGAGCCCACACCTGACCCCAACCATGATGGCATACTGACCTGGAATTGCCCAGGCGTGAGAATAGATTTCTGTGGCAGAGCTGCTCAGCCTTTGTGGTTCTAAGTACCTACCTGACTACAGCTGCATTCTGTAAATTCACCCCCTCCTTCCATCATGTTGTTTTATTGTTCCCCCTGGTCACTCTTCTCCTCCTTTTCTGGTGTATGAACTGTGGACTCTTATCATGCTCCACTGGAGATCTCTCATCACTTCCAGGGTCCAAACACTCTCTGCACGTCTGCCCCCCACCCTCTGAGCCACTCGCTTTGTACATACAGGATTTGTGCTGAAGCAGACCTTCCTCTCACGGCATTATGCTCCTTTGCATGGCTCGTACATATTGCATCCTCAGTTTTATTTTCATACTTCTTCCTCCAGGAAGTGTGCCTGACTTTTTAGAACAAATCAACTCTCTGTTCTCTTTCCTGGTGAACCATCAGTTCTATTAGGAGGTGGGGCTCATGCCTGTCTGTGTCTCCCGTCCAGCATGGTCAAGGCTATAATCAGTGTTCCATAAATACCCCTATCGCTTTGAGGATCAACTAACAGACAATATGCCACTGGAGGGGTCTCAAGCAAAAAGTGTGGCAGCTACAAACTTATGAACTCATTTCAGCCCCAGGTAGAAGAAACAAACAAGTCAACAGACAGGTGACAGCATTCAGCTCTTCTGACCCAAGTAAACAGAGGCTGCCTAAAAGTCACAGGACATAGGCAGGTCAAGGTGGTCAGCACAGATTTCAGCAAAGGCAGCATGGTAAAAACATCATGTCTTTCAAAATGGACAAGACACTGGGATGTAATTTCCACTTGAATTCCACCGTTGCATTTTGGGGAAGCTCATATGTTTATTTTAAAAGATGAACACAGGGATGCTCTGAATAAGAATATTAATGAGAACAGTAAACATCTATTTTTTTAATGCTGTGGCCAACACAATCACAGGCAAGGGCACTAGAACAATTGCTTGTGCATGTGCATACACATTCATACACGCGAGGCTGGCCACAACAGCATTCTAAATACTTGGCGATGGGTACATAGGGTTTATTGTATTGTTCTGTATATATTCACAAATATTCAATGTTTTTCACATTGAAATGCTTACAAGCAGAGAGAGCTGGAGAAATGGCTGAGCTGTTAAAAGCACTGACTGCTCCTCCAGAGGACCTGGGTTCAGTTCCTTTAGCCACATGGCAGCTCACAACTGTCTGTAACTCCTGTTCCGGGGGATTCAACATCCCCACACAGACATACATGTGGGTAAAATACCAATGCATGTAAAACAAAAATAAATAAGTTATTAAAAATACAAGCATACGAAAGTCAACAGAACATTTCAAAGAGACTGACCTAAATTATTATATTAGCACATATTAACACATTCTCAATAATAGAGGGTACAAACATTAGAACAATCAGGATGGAGATTCTGTTGCCCATCATCAGGAGACAATTTCTCCTTATCCAGGGAAAAATGGTTCATTTAACAAATGGAACAGGACATGATGGACTCCTCTTATTCAAAAAAAAATCCAGATGAAAATACACAGTAAGAAAATGGGCGGTAAATATATTACAAGAAATTTCATTTGAGCCACACACTGCACAGGAAGTAGGGCCAGACAGCCATGCTCCTCTTCAGACACAGTCATGAGAAGAAACGCGGCAGCCACCAGAACAATTTTACTGACTGACACATGATGCTGCACTTTCAATGTGGATGTGAAAATTTTTGAGCTGTTTAAATTCAAAACATAAGCACTTGTTGACTCAGTGGTTTCACTTGGGGAAACATCTTCTAGACATAAAAGCACTAGTGTGTTTGAGCATGTTCAATGATATGAGAGAACCTAGGGAGGATCAGAATGCTTTCCACTGGGGAAATATTTGGGTAAACTGGGTGTATTCACATGGAAGTGCTACATAGCATTGAAAAGTTAATTGGACCTGACTTGCGGGTGTGGAAGGATATCGTGTTGTGTGTGGCTCTGCACTTTACTAAGGAACCTTCAGAATGACATGCAAAGAGAAAAGGCAAGAACATGATCACATTCTCGTTTACAAATGTATAGCCGGGCAGTGGTGGCGCACACCTTTAATCCCAGCACTTGGGAGGCAGAGGCAGGCGGATCTTTGTGAGTTCGAGACCAGCCTGGTCTAAAAGTGCTAGCTCCAGGACAACAGGCTCCAAAGCTACAGAGAAACCCTGTCTCAAAAACCCACACACAAAAAGAAAACCTAATGTAAGCACAGGTGTAGCGTTTGTGTATAATATTAGGCAGGAGAGCCTGGATTGAAGAGCACTCTTAATTGTTTTTTTTAATCCTTTTTTGTTTTTTTGTTTGTTTCCTTTTATTTTTTTTCATTCAAAAATTTACACTTTCTCCCCTTATCCCAGTCACCCCCCCAGCTCTCCCACTACCCCTCCTCCCTCCCACTACCCCTCCTCCCTCCCCCTGCTTCTTTAAGAGAGGGCAGGGTAGCCTGCCCTGTGGAAAGTCCAAGGCCCTCCCCGCTCCATCCTGGCTCAAGAAGGTGTTCATCCAAATAGACTGGGTTCCCAAAAAGCCTAATCGTGTAGAGAAGATAGGTCACAGTGTCATTATCGATGGCTACTCAATCTGCTCCCATTGGCAGCCACATTCAGAGAGTGCCTGATCTCACTATTAATGTTTTAAAACTGAATAGACACACTTCATTACCTTTGTGATAACAGTTAGCTGTGACAGTTTTCCAGGGAAGCCAATGCTCCGTTTCAGAGAGGGAACAGTTAAGCAAGAGATAGACTCCAGTAGTGCAGCTCCTTGGAGCTGCGCAGGGGAACGGCTGAAGTAAAAGGCCAGGAGAGAGGAGCTCACAGTGAACAGTGCACAGTTCAGAGGCCGTATCTTCTAGCTCTGTAACTAGCATCTCCACAGTGGTGGGAGGTGAAAAGTTTAGTGGAGGATGGAGTTGAAGGCATGCATCAGCTCAGCATAGGAGGGAGAAAATCCAGGATCCTCCCTGACTAGCAAAGATGCTCAGGGGAGAGAAAGTCATTGCCTGGTCTTCTCTGAGCTAAGGCATCCCGCCGGAGCAGGGCAGAAACTGCAGTTTGCACGGTCCAGGAGGGCCATCTGCTACAGGAGCTTTCCTCTGAGGAGAGGATTAGTTACCAGCTGGCTGACAGGTGCTGTCAAGTGCCTTGAGTGGCAGAAATCTGACCGGGCAGTACCTGGACCCCACATAGGGATGCTTCCTGGGACTGTACACTGAGGCACCTGCTGCTTGCCCATGACAGATCCAGAAGCTGTATGCTCCTGGGTCTAAGAGAATGCAGGCAAGAACAAATGAAATGCCTTACATTCCCTCTGGCCACAGTTCCACAGTTTATGAGCAGCATTCCACCTAGGACTACCTCAATCACTTTTCCATTAGAAACTTCCACTTGTGGCCCAGGGGTTCCTTCAAAGCATCCTGCTCCCATGTGGACTCCAGACTCCCTGAAACGCTGCCCTGTCTGGGACTAGCGATCTAAAGAGGTGGTCTCTGTGCAACAGGAGGGCCTCTGGAGACAGCTACATTCCTGGAAGCTGCAGGGTTCAACTCTGAAAAGATTCTGGGAGGTTCCTAGGAGTGAGTTATTAGCACAAAGCATTTTTATGTCAAATGCTCTGGATTGAGTGGCTTTAGACACCTCTAGAGCAGTCTTAACTACTAAGTTTTTGAGGCCAATGTAAAAAAGTGATAAATGTCTGCAGCTTGGTCAATTTCTATAATGATTACAACTTGAGGTCACATGGCTTTCAGCCTGCAAAGTCATGCAGTTCAATACTTAAGTTCCTGATTCAGTATCATACAAAACAACCATCTTTCTTGTTCCATCTTTCAAGGTAAAGTAAAACAAAATAATAAAAATAAAAGTAGGTCTTAAAAATCTTCACAAGTCACTGCAAATTTCAGAAGACAGTAGCAATGCTGGCAACCTTTAGTCTTTGATTAAATGTTCAGTGCTGCCATTTTCGGGTAAGGTTAATAACTGCAAGGTCTTCACACATTGCACATCTGTTTAACATCATCTTTGGGACATCACTATGGCCAGGTATCAGAGGGAATGCACAGGGTGTATCAGTGACTGGAAGAGGCAGGGTTCCACTGGGGCTTCTTTTATATACAAGGCACACAAATCAGTAATTAATTCCATACTTCATAGCTGCACAGGATGCAGAAAGTAGCTGGCCACCACGGAAAACAGTATATATAGAGAGGAAGGCAAGGACAGGCGGAGCTAAGACAAGTGAAGACATTCAGGGCAGGCCTCACTGAGAAAATGGGTCTTTCAAGCTAAAGGTCCCTGGAAAAACCACCTGCATTGAAGATTCTGCGGACTGACGGCAGCTTAGGGGCTCAGTCAATGTGCAGAGTTGGAGTGGTATAGATCAACAGCCATGGTTATCTTGGTCTACCTTTAGTTCCCTAAACAGCCATGCATCACCTACCTGTGTATCTGACTTAGCATCCTCTTGACTGCCAGGCAACTCTGGAATATATTTAACTAGTCAACCACTAGCTTACACCAAGAGATAAGAATGTTACCAGATAGCATCTGAAGCCTAGAGCAGACATCTCCCCACTCTGTTGTGATGCATATCCCTGATGCTCCCACCAATACATTTGGTAAACACACTGACTTAGGAGTTTTGTTCTCTGACTAATGAGCCCTCATGCAGTCACTACTATGATGGACCATGTCTCTCAGGGGATCCTGAGTCCATGCTCCCAGGCAATGGCCTGTTATGTTTGACTTAGAAGAAATTCTTATCCCCTTTGGAGCAAGAAATGTGCTTTATGTCAACATTCTGGAACAAAGGGGAGAAGGAAGCAAGCCAGTGCAGGATCTTTGGGAAGAGCCACAGAGGCTGAGGACCTGAAAAGGGGAACATGTATCTGATGGTAAGTGCAAGCTCTAGAGGTGGCCAGAACTGAGGCCCTGAGGCCTGGGAAGTTCCATGATAACAATGGTTTTTTTCTCTGTGTATACCCCGGCATCACTACAGACTTTACAAGCTAGTGGAGCTTGCATGCTTAGAGACTCTCTTTGGCTGCTGTTCTATGTGCAGATGGCTGGGGGGAGGGTGGGAAGTGGGAGTAAGGAGAGGAGCTATGAGATGAGTCAGGAGGCCTCTGTCTCATCCTCAGGGAGGAGGAGAAGGGTCCAAAGGATGGTGGATGGGAATGATGAGAAGAGGCAGGATGCTGGATATATCGTGAAAACTCAAGTTTAAAAGAATCTTTACGAAATGAAGTAAAAAATAGGAAGACGAGTCAGAGAAACAAAGCATATAAAGTGAAAGTACGTGATGAGACAACTGAACGCAAACTCAAATATGACACTAATTAAATGTAAAGACACAGATGTTCCAGTTAAAAGCAGCAGGTTGGCAGGTGAGTGACAAGTTCACCTGTATACTGGTTTAAAGGACATCTGAGTCCCAGCACAGAAAGGATGCAAATGGAAGAGCAGGTAGAGACACACCAGGTAACAGCCAGTGGGAAACGACTGTCCCCGCTCTGCAACGGAAGACAGAACAGGCTTTAAGGCAGCAGATGTCTAGTAGGGATGCAAAGAACCTTGTTTATCACAAAACTGGATTCAAGCATACCACTGAAAACAATTACCCAAATACAAATAGAATCAAGCCTCAGATTACAAAAACTGTGTGTGTATGTCATGTACACCTATGTGTACACATATGCACACATGAAGGCAAAAGGTCAACTTCAAGAGACTTCCTCTTTTGCTCCCACCTCACATTTTTTTCTTCTCTCTCTCTCTCTCTCTCTCTCTCTCTCTCTCTCTCTCTCTCTCTCTCTC
>JAQHUG010000279.1:2482291-2532577 GCA_028555095.1 Dicrostonyx torquatus | reverse complement strand
ACACACACACACACAGATCCCATGCCTCTGCCTCCCTGAGTGCCTGGATTAAAGGCACACACCACCACCACCCAGCTCCACCTTACCTTTTGAGACAGAGTCTCTCGCTGAACCAGGAGCTCACTGTTCGAGCTAGACTGCTTGTCAAACTACCCCCAAGATTTTCCCGTCTTTGACCCTTCTAGTCTAGGGATATAGACAAGTGTCACCGTGTTCAGTTGCTCAGACCCTCTTGCTTATGTAGCAAGTACTTTTCCCACTGAACCATTTATCCGGACCCTCCAAAATACTCTTACAGATGGAACATTATACCCTGAGACAAAATCAGCATTTTAAAATGTTCGAAGAATAAAAATCACACAAGTTACACTCTCTGATTCTTCTACAAAAAAGTAAAAAGGTTACCAGCAGGTCTCCATATGGTTAGAAGACTGCCCTCAGAAGTCAAGGGGGTTGTAGTGACAATGTGAAAACTTTAAAAACCAGCCCAGACCAGACACAGCCTGGAGACGTTAGCAGTTAGGCAATCTGTCTCGTATGGGTATACCATGACGGTGGTAATCATGAACTCACGACACAGGACTGGCACAACACAAGTATGTGTCCTCACCCACCACAACTATCTTGGAGAAAAGAAAAGGATTGGTATAAATGGGAAGGGCTAGAAGAAGACCATGGAGGGATGATTATGATAATAATACATCACATGTCAGTAAGAAGCTGTTAAAATTAAAGAATTAATTTAAAAGGAGGAAAATAAAAGCAAGAATTAGAAGTCAGCAGTAAAAACTAGAAGTTAGTCAAACAGAAAACAAAAATACAGTAGATAGAGCTAACAAACCATCTACTGGTTTTTGAAAGATTAATACTAGATTAAAACACTGGGGCTAGGGAATAAGCCTCAGGCCTCGAACACACTAGGCAAGTGCTCGGCTTCGAAGCTACACTGAGTCCTCTACTCATTTGAACAGGCTATATGTTGAGTCTTAAAACATCTTAATCCACTTCAAAATGCTGAGACAGTATGGTAGATGTCATCTGACATTAGAGTAATGATGGGATTGATCTGTAAAGATCAATAATAAACTATAAAGAAAAGTTCCTAATATTCAGAAACTAAATAACACACAGGTAAGTAGTTCCTGAGCTAAAAGAAGAAGCACATGGAAATATACAATATCTTAAACACAAAGATAATAAAAAATGAATATTTTGAAAACACAAATTGTGCTCTGAAAGAAATTTATAGAATTAAAATACATGAGGAAAAACTCAAACACTTGAAGTCAATAAGCGAGTTTCACCTCAAGTGCCTTCAATAGATAGGCATACTATTATATGTGAACAACCACAGAAGGGCACATGAAGATCAACTACAGAAGAAGCAGATATATATATATATATATATATATATGTGTGTGTGTGTGTGTGTGTGTGTATACACACATATATACATATACAGAGATACGTATACATACATATATGTGTGTGTGTGTGTGTGTGTGTATGAAATAGATATAAAAAGAATCATTAAATAACAGGGCAGACAAAGCCCCAACTAGACATCTCTCACCACCAAATGAAACCTCCAGTGCAGGGAATGGGTTACAACTAATTGAACTATTGGCTAAAAAGGCTCATTGGATACCCCCAAAGAAATCAAGCTAATCACATGGACTCTGGACCAACAGTTAGGGAGCCTCCATGGGACCAACGCAGGCCCTCTGCATGTATGTGACAGCTGTAGGGCTCCTAGCAGTGAGATCAGGACCAATTCCTGGTACTTAGTTGCCTGTTGGGAACCTGTTCCCCATGCTGGATTACCTTGACCAGCTGTTATACAGATGGTATGTATAACTTAACTTGATGTGCCCATTGAAGGCCTGCCTCTTTGGAGACTGAAGAGGAGTGGGCGGATGAGGAGGAAGAGAGGAGGGAGGGGAAAACAAAGAAAAAAATGTTAATAAAAAGAAATCAAGGTATTGCCAATGCTATTGCTCTCCACAAGCTGATGGTAAGGCCCTATTACTGAAGACAACATTTACATATCTCACCGAATATGAAGAAGTTGGGCATGTGCTTAAGTAGAGCCCTCAGGCTGACAATAATCCATGGTACTGCTCTGCATGCTACCAGAGGAAAAAGGTAAACATCAAACCTGCTTTTAAAAAAAAAGAAAGAAAGGAAGGAAGGAAGGAAGGAAGGAAGGAAGGAAGGAAGGAAGGAAGAAAGAAAGAAAGAAAGAAAGAAAGAAAGAAAGAAAGAAAGAAAGAAAGAAAGAAACCTTCAGTCTACAATGTGTCCTTCATGCTGGTGCAATAGTGGCACAAAAGTTGGAGGAGTAACCAGCCAATATCTGATCATTATTAAGGTCCACTCCATGAGATGGAACCAACATCTGACACTCCTTGGATGGCCAAGAACTTGAGACTAAATACACCATTGACCTAGGAAAAAAACAAATACTACTGTTTAGCTAAAGGAACAGAGCAATAAAATGACTTCTAATGACACTCTGCTCTACTCATAGATTAATGTGTGGTATGCATGTTCATGCATGTCTATGTGTATATATGTGTTTATCTTGCTTTATTTTTCTTTGTTTTGTCTTTTCTGATTTATTTGTTTTGTTATCTGCTTGTATGTTTTCTAAAGAGAGAGAAAGAAGAAATGAAGCTGGATGGGATGATATAGGAAGAGATAAGTGAGAGGACACCATAATCAGAATATATTTAAAATTTATTTTTAATTAAAAAGTCAAATTAAAGAGACAAAATTAAAAAGATTCAAATTCGGTTCATTGAAAAAGTTACTATCAAAGGTTAATGAAGTAGGGGAAGCAGGGGCAGACAGTGCCCTGGGCTGCATTACATCATCAGTGTCATGCATGAAAGGCAGCAAGCCATCAGATTCTATTCACACAAAATAAAAATAAGTGTTTATATGTAAATATGAGAAATTAGATAATTTATGAGGTAGATACATTTTTTAAATTCATCTTACTAAACATGATATGCTGAAACTGAAAATCTGAACATTATTTTATTCTGAATTTACATCTGTTAAATTGCATTTATCATAAAAATTCTTACAAATATAAACACATGGATTAAAAGTCTTTTTTATCAAACAAACTCCAAAAATAGTTTCTAATGTATATGAAGCCTGTAGACCTCTAAGATTCATTCAGAACACAACACATGAAGATCATGGATTCATAAACACTGTGCATGTAATTATAGCCATTTTAGAAAAAAATCATGTTCTACTACAAAATAAAAAAAATTAAAACCAACAAGAATATACTTAAAGAGGTTGAGAGAACATAAAATCCAATAAACATTACCATATCAAGGGAACTTGAAAAAGAAACTTATCAACTTTAATAGCTATTCATTTTTAATACTGAAAATTTGGAGTTTAAGAGACCATTTAGTGTTTGAACAATTCCACATCTGCCCAAGGCCTTCTCTGCTAGGTGCTCAGACAAGACTAAAGCTGGTCCAGTAAGAAACCCTGCTCACTCAAGGCTCCATCCACTCTGCACAAGGATTCTATGTACTAAACTCCTAGTACACACAGCCAGTCTCCAGAAAAGACTTCTCCAAAGCTTTATAGCTCCATTTGGGACTCTGGCTCTGTGGGATAAAAATTTTTATCAAAAGAAAAAAAACAATTAACTAACTCCAGATATCCAGATCACATCACAGAAATGAAAGCAATAAAAATTAAGACACAAACCACCAATCCCATAGTCATAGTCACCAAAAGCAGCTTGGTTCAAACTCAAGACACCGAATTCACAAAGCACACTTATAGAAATGTTCAAAAACTTCAAAATGGCATAAAAAAAACTGGGTGGACACAACTGAACACAAAAAGGGCAAAAATAAACTCCTTATTGAAGTCCCAGAACCCACCTGCACACAAAAACAGTTGAATGAAATGTTGAAGACAAGTGAGAATATGAAATCTGAATTCACTAGAGACAGAAATACTTAAGAAAACTCAAGCTGAAATGAAGCTGTAAACAAAGAATTGAAGCATCTTAATAGAAACCTAATTTTTTAGCTTCTTTTTATGTTTCTTTTTAAAAAATTATTAGATTTTTTTGAAAGGTACCAATCTAAGTTCCCTCCCTCCCATTCCCTCCACGCACCCTCCCACCAGACACGCATCGAATCCTCAGAGAGGGTAAGGCACATTGCCTTGTGGAAAGTCCAAGGCCCTCCCTACTATATCCAGGCTGAGCAAGGTATACATCCAAAGAGAACAGGATCCCAAAAAGGCAGTAGGGATAAATCCTGGTGCCACTGCCAATGGCCCCTCAGTCTGCCCCAGCCATGCAACTGTCAGCCACATTCAGAGGGACTAGTTTGGTCCTGTGCTTGTTCCTTCCCAGTCCGACTGGAGTTGATGAGCTCCCAGTAGTTCAAGCAAACTGTTCCAGTGGGTGAACCCATCATGGTCTTGACCTTGCTCATATTCTCATTCCTTCCACTCTTCAACTGGACTTTGGGAGCTCAGTCCAGTGCTCTGATGTGGGTCTCTGCCTCTGCCTCCATCAGTTGCTATATGAAGGTGATAGTTAAGATAATCATCAGTCTGACTACAGGGCAAGTCAAGATCAGGCCCCCTCTCCTCTATTGCCCAGGGTCCTAGGTGAGGTTATCCTTTTGGAAATTTCTCTAGAGCCATGTTTCTGCTAACCCTATAAGGGTTCCCTCAATCAAGATATCTCTCTCCTTGCTCTCATCTCTGTCATTCCTTCATCTCAACCATCCCATTACCTCAAGTTCTCCTATTCCTTCCCCCTCTCCTCTCCTCAACACAGCTTGACCCAACACTGAGGGGAATTAAGAGGTGAGTGAACAGCCACATGGCAGGACACCACACTCTCTAGGACCTCCCTAGTGGGACAAAACCCCAAGCCCCTTCCCCAATTCCCTTCGCTTTTCTAGTCAGCCAGCAGGGAGTTTCCTGGGGCTAGGCTCTCCCCAAACCCAAACCCATCCAGCTGTCATCCAAACTACTAGTCACATTCCAACCTTAAACCCACCTATACTCCTGCCATCTTGGTGGAACTCTGAAACACAGCTTGCTCCAATATTGAGGGGATTTAAGAGGGTCCAAGAGATCAAACCAGGAGAGAAGACCAAGAGAGTAGGCTTATAGAGACCTCAGAGGCTTTCTGAGACAGACACTGACAGTACAGAGCAGACCAAGATAAACTTCCAAACCCTCAGACAGCCACAGCAAGAATTGAACCAAGATGCAAAAACCTAGTTTTAAACCCTGATCAACAAAGCAGATTATATAGAAAACAGAATACTAGGGCTTACGGATAAGGCAGATCAATGGATCATTCAAAAACAGTAATAAATCTTTAAAAGTACATGAACAAAATATTCAGGGATTTAGGATCACCATGAAATGACAAATGAATGTTGAACACACCAGAAGAAGAATTTTGAGTCAAAGACATAGGAAATATTTTCAGTAAAATCACAGAAGACTTCTCAAATACAAGAAAAGAAGACCAATCCAGGTATAAGAACTACAGAGAACACAAAACACACAGGGCTAGGAAGTGAATTCTTCATGCTTTACTGCCATTAAGTCATTGAATAAACAGAAAGTGTACTGAAAGCAACAAGGGGGAAAAGTCCAGGGCTCACATAAAGGCAAGGCCATTACAATAATAACTGATATCTCAATGAAAACTTTAAAATCCAGAAGAACATATAGCAATATGCTTCAAATTGTGAAAGAACAAGGATAGCAACTGAGACTACTTTGTCCATCAAAATTATCCATTGTAAATAAAAGAGAAAACCTTTCCATAATAAAATATGGCTAAAGGAATTTATGGTCACAAAACCAGCCTTTCAGAAAATATTGGAAAAAATTCTTTGCATTAAAGAGAATAATAAGAACACCTAAGAGGCTATGGAGAGAAAGATGATGCTAGGGTGGCATTATGCAAAATAGAACTAAGAAAACAAACACAATAAAATTATCTTATCTTAGAGTGAAATGATAGAAAATTTATTCCATTGGATTCAAGAAACAAGCAGGCATCATTATTTTAATAGACTTTTAGCCAAACCTAATTAGAAAAGATAATATAGTTACTTAATTCTGATCTAAGGAACAATTCAATAAAAGGATAGTACAATTCTAAATATATTTACATAAAACTCAGGAGTAGCCAATTTCATAAAATAAATATTATCAGACATGAAGCCCTACATTAACTTTAATGCAGTAATAGTAGATGAGTTCAATATGCCACTTTTACCAAAAGAGACAGGAAATCAAAACAAAATATAAACAGAGAATATTTGAGACTAAGTGACCCTAAATGATACCTATAGAATATTCCACCGAAACACTACAGAATATATAATCTTCTCAGCAACCCAAGGAAGCATCTCTAAAATCAACCACATACTGGGACATAGAAAAAATTCTCAACCAATTTAGGAAATTTTAAATAATTCCATGTATTTTGTGTGACCATGAATCAAGCTGGAAATGAAAAGCAAAAGGAACTCCATAAAAATCATAAACTCATAAATGTTGAACAACAGACTATTCAGTGATAAATGATTTACTGAAGAAATTAAGAAGGAAGCAAAAAAATTCCACGAACTAAATGGAAATGAATATACAACATCGTAAAACAGCTCAGATACAAAGAATGCAGTTCTAAGAGGGAAATGAACGGTTCTTCATGCTTATGTTACATGTACTAAAGAGAACACAAAGAAGGAACTTAATGATGCAAGCAAAGAGTTTGAATAACAAACAAAACTCCAAATCAATAGACCAGAAGAAGAACTTATCAAAACCAAGTCAGAAACAATGACATGGAAGCAAGAAGAAAAAAGAAAGGGCAGAATAGGAGACAAAGAAATAAGACAAAAAATCAATGAAATGAAGAATTTGTTTTTTGGGAAGATTAAGAAGACTGACAAACTTTTGTAAATTAACCAAAAAAGAAAATATCTAAATTTTAAAAATTAGAGAATAAAAGGAAGACATTACAAAATATATCAAATAAATTCAAAAAATTATAAGAGCATATTTTAAAAGTTATATTCAACTATGTGAGAAAAACCAAAGAATGAATTTTTATATACATGTGACCCACCAAAATTAAACCAAGATGAGACCAATAATTTAAATAGATTATTTAACAAGAAGACCAAATCAGAAATAAAACCTCTCCAATTAAAGTAGCCCAGGTCCAGCTGGATTTATAGCTGAATTCAAATCCTATAAGAACTTTAAGAAAAAATAAAACCTATGCTTCTCAAATTATTCAAAAATATAAATAGAAGGAATACTTCTAAACTTATGAAGCCAGTATTACTACAATACCAAGGCCAGATAATGACATGATAAAAATAGAACTACATAGTAATATCTCTGAAGAATGTAGATGTAAAAATTCTCAACAAAATACTCTTAAACAAAACCCAGGAACACACCAAAAAGATAAATTCCACAGGATTACGAAGGTTATATTGCAGAGACTCAGGGAGAATTCAACATATGCAAAACAATATGAATAAGAAATCATATAAATGGACTTAGGGACAGAATTCACATTGTCATCTCAATCGACAAAATCCAACACCCTTTCATGATAAAAGTTCTAGATAAAATAGGGCTGCAGGGAACCCACCTAACACTAATAAAGGCTATTTATGATCATCTCACAGTCAACATCATCCTAAGTGGAGGAAAACTGGAAGCAATCCCATTAAAACTAGGAACAATTCAAGACTGTCCACATTCTCTATCCCCATTCATTTTAGTCCTTGAAGTCTTAGCTAGAGTGATAAGACAAAAGAAGGAAATAAGAAGGATACAAACAGGAATAGGAATCAAATTATGCCTGTTTGCAGATCATATGATGCTATACACAAGAGAGCCAAAAGACTACATTAAAAGACTCCTAGAACTCATCAGTACTTCCAAAAGTCAGTCTTCTCCAGCCCCCTAGGGCTGGTTTTCTCTCTCTCTCTGTCTCTCTCTCTCTCTGTCTCTCTCTCTCTCTCTGTCTCTCTCTGTGTGTGTGTGTGTGTGTGTATGTGTGTGTGTGTTCAGATGCACATGGTAGGAAAGTGCTCTACTACTGAGCCACACCTCATCCCAAATCCTGGCTTTCTGTCACAGGATATTGAAAGGAAGTACCAGGATAAAGAAGGAGCTGTCCTGTGTCATACAGCACAATGTGTGAACTTCTGCCTCACTGCAGAGCTGGGCATAGAAGAATCATGAATCTAGCCTTACAAAGAAGGTCAAACTCTTTGGTAATTGAACTCATATTGAGAGAATCACACTGAAAAAAAAATCAAATAATGTCATTCACAATAGCCTAGTAGGTGAAGAACCTTTAGAATGAAAAATTTAAAACTTTGGAGAAGGAAATCAAGGAAGGCAGTAGCATACAGGAACATCATCCCCCATTCATATATTGGTAGAATGAATACTGTGATAATGATAACTCTATAGAAAGTAACTTGCTTTTTCAACTCCCTCTTGAAGAAGCAGCTTCTGTCTCTTCTCTCTCTCTCTCTCTCTCTCTCTCTCTCTCTCTCTCTCTCTCCTCTCTCGCTCTCTCTCGCTCTCTCTCGCTCTCTCTCTTCTCTTCCCCCTTTCTTTCCATAATCCACTAAATAAATATCCAACCTCAAAAACAAGTAACTTACAGATTCACTGCAATCGTGAACGCAATCTTCAAGAAGTCCAGGAAACCCCAGCTGTATTCGGGTATGTGATGGAAGGGAGCACTGTCTTAGTAGTTTGTCAGTTACTACACTTCTGGATCATGTTTCCAGCATTTAGATCCCACACTCCAAACCTTCTGTTTGTTTTCTAAACATTTTAGGAAACTATTTTGCATCTAAGTTGTGTTGTGTTGTTTGTTTGTTTTTGTCTTAATATAAGGTAAAGTCATCTGGAAAGATTTTCAATTGAGAAAAAGCCTCTAACAGATTAAGTCTGTAGGCAAGTGTGTGGGGCATTTTCTTGACTGGTGGCTGATGTAGTTTACACTAAGTCATGCCATCCCTAGGCAGGTGGTCTAGGGTCATATAAGAAAGCAAGCTGAATAAGTCATGTAAAGCAAGCCAGTAAACAGCATTCATTCAGGGCCTCTGATTGCTTTGTATTCCTGTCATGATTTCCCTTCATGAAGGACTAAAAAATTATGAGCTGAAACAAGCCCTATTCTCCCTGTGCTGGCGAGTTTTATGTCAACTTGACACAAGCTAGAGACACTGGATGAAGGACACCAGATTTGTCTGTGGGAAACCGTGGAGTACATTTTCTAGATTACGACAGATGTGGTAGGCGGCAGCGTCACCCAGGGTTGGTGGTCTGGGGAACTAAAAATAAAGAAGACTGAGCAATTCCATGAGGAACAAGCCAGTGAATAGCACTCATCCTATGGCTTTTCATCAGTTCCTACTACTGGTTCCTGTCTTGAGTTACTGCTCTGACTTCCCTGGATGATGGACTACAATCTCTAAGATGAAATGAATCATTTTCTTGCTATGTTGATTTTCGTCAGGGTGTTTTATTACACCAATAGACCCATAGCTAGAATAGTCACCATGCTCATGTAATAGTGACATCTACATCTCTGAAGGCTACTATGGGCCAGAGTGGCAGACACAGGAGATTCCCCTTCACTCATTTACTACATCCCAAGGACAGGGATACATGGAAACTCATCGTGCCCCCAAAAGTTGTATGCAATGTTTGTCACATTTCCTGAACCACATTAACTTAAACCAGTGTCTGAAATACCCCCTTGCAAGACCTTGACAAAGCTATTTCACATATCAAATACTGCTGCACCAAGCGCTATTTGCACCTTCTTGCTGAGAAAAGGTATCAGTGAGTGTGTGCTGGATTTGTGGGGGGTCACTACATGCCATGACTGTGATGGTAGGAAGGCATTGACCATTTAAAACTAATGGTAAACACCAAAGATGTTGCAATTCTGTGGGAGCAAGAACAGCAGTGGCAACATCTAGACACGTACCTAAATACCTTCTCTCTGATGCTGTGACCTTCTTTGTGTGCTTAGAGCAATCCTCAGATTCTTTTTCTCTCTTATTTTTCCCACTGCTTGGCTCCTGACACATGAACCTATAGGAAGTGTAAGAGAGGCCAAGGACATGAAAGCCACTCCCACATTCTGTCTGTCAGTCTGCCCCCTTCAGTTGTGTATGTGTGTACATGTGTGTGCGTGTATGTGTGTGTGTGTGTTGAAATGCACATAGTAGGAAAGAGCTCTACTATTTATCTGCATTCTACTGGCAGGCAAGTCTCTGGGAGTTTGAGGTCAGCCTGTCTACACAGTGGGCTCCGGGACAGCTAGGACTATATAAAGAGACCCTCTGGCAAAAACAAACAAACAGACAGACTGACTGAAAATAATCAGAAAAGTTGAGTATCACTTAAACACTAACATATAAAAATATATTAAAATGAAAATAATTGAAACAAACTGATTAAAAGGCATAGACTGTTGGATTGGGTGTATAAAAGAAAAAAATCAGTGACATGGTGTCTCCATGAAAATTATATTTATGTATAATGAAACAGGCAGGTCAAAAGGAAAGCGGTGGATGAAGATGAACCCTGAAGTAATAATATAACCAGGGCTGGAGCAGGTGTATTAATGTACAACACAGATATCAGACACAACAGACTCTAGAACATTGGAGAGTCTCAGGAATTAGAGAGATCATATGTAATAATGAAAGATTCACTTCATCAATCAAGATATACCAACCACAAATTTGTATGTATCCAACAATAGAGCTCCAAAATCCACTTGGGAAATCACGTGAGAGCTCCTTATAACTTTAAACATACTGTGGTTGCATTGATTTTAGAGAAATGAAAAAGTTAGCCTTTGAGAAAATCTGTATAGGAGCATTCATAGCCCCAACTGGTGTCTCTTGAATGTCCTTCAAAAAGTGAATGCATAAACTGTGATGTTTTATATATATAGTGGCTTACTATTGACCATAACAAGAAATTATGCTAATCAATCTTTAATTACAAATACCCAACATATGACTTATCTACAAATAGAAAAGAGACATTTTGCCTCAGTGGTTTGAAGATTTCATTCATTCATGATTGCTGCCATTGCTCTGAACTTGTGCCAGGGCTCCCCATTATGGTGGGAGCATGTGGTGGTTCAAATTGTATCACTTTATAGGGAAGACCTGGAAGAAAGGAAGCAAAGGGGCTGTAAGCCCCAATATCCTGTTCAAGAGCATGTATCACATGACTCAAAGACCTCACACAAGGCTCCAGCTCTTAAATGCTGAGAACTAGACTTCTGGGATGCAGTCCTTTAGAACATACTGACATCCAAACTATAGCAGAAATAAGTTATTGATTCTCATGAAAATATGAGTTTTTGATTCATACAAAGATATGAGTTATTGATTCTCGCAAGATACAGAAAAAATGTGCCATAGTGAATTTAAAAAGCCAGTCCCAACACACTTGTCATATTTAGCTTTTGTAAACTTGATACTAACTTAGATGTCCCTGGGAAAAGGGCATCTTAATTGAGGAATTTCCTCCATCAGACTGGCTTGTGGGGCATTTTCTTGCTTGCTGATTTCTGTGGAAGGACTGAGCCCACTATGGGGAGAACCATAGTTGGGAGGGTGGGTCTGGGCTATACAACAAAGGTAGCTGAACAAGCCCGGGAAACAGGACAATAACCAGTCCTCCACAATCTCTGCTTTAGTTTCTAACTCCAGATTTCTGCCCCAAGTACCTGCCCTGACTCACCTGAGTGATAGATTATGACTTGAGTGTTATAAGAGAAAATGAACATTTTCCTCCCAAAGTTGCTTTTGGTCATGATGTTTATCACAGAGAGGTAAACTTACACCACACTAAACGTTACAATCCGTTCATAACAAAACTATAGACACATACAGAATAGATTAGGTGTGTCTGGCATTAAGAGTAACGAATGAATTGATTACCAAGGGCCAGCTTGACAGACATTTGTGGAGTGATGAAACTAGTCTATATGCTAACTGTGTGAGTAAAAAGCCTACTCATGTATTAAGCTCAGAACTGCACACTAAAATGTGCTCAGTTAAAAATGAAAGGAGATAAATGTGACTACTATCAGGTAAGCAAGGCATCAAAGAGATAAGTTAAGCTTCCATTTAAAAAACCAGAAAATGAGGAACACAGATAGAACAATAGAAACAATGTCTAGAACAGCAACTGATGATATAAAAAACAGAAAAAGAAGTATCAAAAGTTGGTCCTTTGAAAATATTAACAAAATTGACAAAGTATTACTACAAAATACCAGATATTGAAAAGAAGACAGAAATTACAAAAATGAAGAATAAGAGTCATCATTCCTAAACCCACAGATGTTCTGTGTGGTGTTATGAAAATTTTGTGGAAAGTCAGACGGCAGACAGGTGTGGTTGCTCAGCCTTTAATTCCAGCAGTGGGAAGGCAGAATCAGGCAGTAAGTTTGAAGCCATCCTGCACTACATAGTGAGCTTCAAGCTAGACCTCTCTACACTGTGAGACCCTGGCCCAAGGAAAAAAGTCATACGACACATATGTTCAAGAATACACACATTGAATTGGGGAGATGCACATAGGTAAAGTGCTTGCTTTGTAAGCTTGAGGATCTGACATTGGTCCATGATCCCACATTAAAATTAAAAGGCCAGGATGGTGGTATGAGCTTGGGAATCTCAGCATTGGAGAAACAGAGAAAGGCAGATCTCTGAGACTCACTGTCCAGGTACATGAGCATTCCTGGAGAGCCTCAGTTCAATGACTTCACCTAAAAAAATAAAGTGGATATTGCCTGAAGAATGCCCTCTGGTCTCCACATACACATGTGTAGTCCATAACTGCACACACAAGAACATACTCACAAACATATACTCCAAATAAAACAACTAATTGCCAAAACTGAAACAAGAATAAAATGGAAATCAGAATAGGCAAATAATCAGTAAATAAATTAAATTTCAAATAAAACTTATTCCCACACAGGAATAAGATGCAACTACTGGCATATTGTGTCAGTGGCACAGGAACATGGTTCATTAATCTGCACAATCACTGCTACACCAAACAGTAAGAACACAACTCAAGACATTCTAGGAAGTCAGTTTTTTTCCTCTTATCTAAATAACAATATTCTTCAGGAACACAGACATGGAAACCCACAACAAAGCATGATAAAATCAAAGCCGCAGCATTTCATGTCATGACCAGCAATACCAACTTGGTTTAACATTGAAAAGTCTGTTAACATGGTATTACTAGGAAGGTAAGAGAATACAAGCAAAGGAAAGAACCTTGCATAATAACTTCAAAAGATGAAGAAGACACAGAGGAAGCATTTAATATAAACAATTACCCTGTTTTGTTAAAAAAAAAAAAACAGTCAACAGACCAAGAATACAAGGCTTCCTCAGCCTGACCAAAGTTGTCCTTGTAAGCCCCACAACTGGCATCACGTTGAATGAGGGAAGGTGAGCACAGCACCTTAGGGCAAGAGCAAAGCAAAGATCTTCTGCTCCTGACCCTTGAGGCGCCATGTTAGAAGCTGCCGCCTACAAAAATAACAACAGTAATAAACTATGGGATTCCTATGAGGTAGAACAAGCCCAATCAGGCTGCATTTGCAGATGACAGATGTAGATGTAGATATTTAAGGCAGTGGTTCTCAATCTTCCTAATACTGTGATCCTTTAATACAGTTCCTCATGTTGTGGTGACCCCCAACTATGAAATAATTTTCATTGTTACTTCATAACTATAATTTTGCTACTGTTATGAATCACAATATAGATATCTGTGTTTTCTGATGGTCTTATGCAACCCATGTGAAAGAATCATTCCATCCCCAAAAGGTTCCCAACCCACAGGTCCAGAACCACTATTTTAGGACTTCACAAAAACTGACCACACTGATGTATGAGGTGAAAAGGTGGCAGTTTAGTTACTAAAAGATCAAAAAGGCATTTCTGGAGAGCTAAAAATACTGTCTTATTCTCTGGGGACAGCATTATTCAAATATTCATTTCTTATCTCAAAGCTAATATGTCAAATGAAAGTACTAGGTTGACTTTCAAATCCACATCTATCCACAGCTACCTACCAAATCTCTCCACCAAATAACATGAGGCTCCACCTAATTGCTCAGGTCATACATGTGGGCACATATGTGATTCCTTCTTTCTTTGTACCACACAGACAGCTCACCAAAGATGCCCATGAATTCTACTCTCAAATCAATTATGAACTCAGTTCCACTGTTCCTCTCCAATATTCTATCACTTTTCACTTTAGATAGTGAAAGAGCACCAGAAGGAACTCTACAAATGGCTAAGAAGACCCTCATCCCCACCTCCAGGTCAGCGTTGCCTAGTCCATCATCCTTAAGAACTTCAGAACCCCAAACTGTTGGCATGGTTTAGAAGCCCCTGCACCAGATGTCTCTTGCAAATCTCCTTGTCAGTCTGTCCTACGGGACGGGACGCATCAGTCTTGATTAATCTAACATCTGACAGGCTCCCTCCCGCTTTGCAGTAATACTCCACGCTGTCTCACTGCCTGGAACCCCATCAGGATCTATAATAACATCTCAGCTTGAACTTCTCACTTTCCATAACTTTTAATAAAAATAATTCTTAGAGTATTGGTTAATTCACCTACATATCGTCTTCCTCCATGATATTAACATAGCTGGATGGTATTGATGTACCTTTTCTTTTCTTTTTGAGATGGGTTTCTCTGTAACTTTGAGGCCTGTCCTGGAGTTAGCTGTTGTAGATCAGGCTGGCATTGAAGTCACAGAGATCCACCTGCCTCTGACTCCCGAGTGCTGGGATTAAAGGTGTGCGCCACCACGGCCAGGCTGCTGATGTCCCTTTTCATTCATTGCTATGGAACCTACATCTTCACAATGCCTGGATGATGGTGGTGTGTATTTATTTCAGTACACAGTGAATAAAAGAAAAATTAATAAACAAACATGCCTGAAGCATGCTCAGATTTACATCTGATGGCTTGCTATGATGGTTACACTATGGCTGCCCACACATTGCTGTATATTAAAGATACATGGGCAGCTTTAAAACCTCAGTTTCATTTAAATTTAATTGCTGCTAAATCAGAAAATTTGAGGGAAGAGACATACATTTGTAACTTTAAAAGCCACCACTATCCAGGTAATACCAACATTTAGAAAGTTTGAGGAACCACTGACACAAAGCTTTTAAAATAACAACATGTAATTATGAACTCTTTAAAATAAAAATATATACCTTATATTTGAAAAACACATGTACAAAGTAAGATGAACACTGAATATACTCGATGAGCTCTACACACTCAAAGCTGCTAATGACAGATGAGATGGGCAGCTGCACTGTTGTTATACAACGTACTAAAGAAGGAACCTTGGTATATAAAGATGGCGATGCTCCAACAATGGCAGGTGGTTTATCTGTGATAATTCAAATGTTCTTAGGTGATTTCACTCATTATTGTTGCTGGAACTTGGCTAACAGATATGTAAGTACTGCTGCAGATAGATACGCATGTCTAAATAGATAAAGATGTCTAAATAGACAAACATTTGATAGACAGCTACAATATTGCAGGTAGGAGCTCTGCTCAATACAGTGTAAAATAGATTGAAAGTGAGTTTTATTTATATAGAACACATGTTGGCAGTCTGATAGGTAAAGTGCTAGATCCTTTGACAGAATCATTTGTGGAGGCAACATATTCCACACCTATTCCTTTCCATTGGTTGGCTCACTGACTACTATAACAAACAGACCACTAGATGTGTGTCTTTAATAACAGACCTTCATTGTTCACGGTCACGGAGACCAACACACTAGCAGCTTACATATGAGATGACTACCTGACCCTTGCATCAAAAGTGGGGCAGAAAGTCATTGGGTCTCCATCTTCATGACCTAATTGCGTTCACAGACCCCACCTCCTAATATGAGGGTGAAGATTTTGACATATAAATACCACTTTGAACCAGCTTCTATTATCTCCACTGTAGAAATTTAGGTGACTTCATTAATCTGAGTATTTCAGGGTGTTTTTTCCTTTGAAATTTGACAAGAGCAAGCTGGATGCTGGGCTTTTGCTATATTCAAATCACTTGAAACATACAAAGTCATAGGGACTGCTGCATACCCTTTGTTCCATTCACCCGAATGAGGTCTCCCAGTGTCCACAACACATCATATACTACATAGGTAAAGAAGGAGTTGGCGGAAGGGTCAGGCGAGGAAGTTTAGAATTGCACGATACTTTAAGGACAACGAAAAAAAGAACTGATTTCCAGCACCGGCACTGCATAACTGTCACAATCGGTATTTGTATGGGAATGAAAGGAGCAACACAGGAAAAAGTGAGAAATGGGCATCTGAGGAAGAGCCTAAAGCAGCCATCAGTCACGTACAATGGAGAACAGCTGCGACGGCTTCCTTCCTTCCCCAAATAAAGCCCCTGAAAGGTGTGCACCAAAAGCAAGTTAGCAACTGAACATACATGGCTGAATCTACAGAAGTTTGGTGACATCCTGGGTCGTACTGACACACAGCACAGTGGCGAGGTCAGATGAACAGAGCTCTGGAAATGGCCTGGGTCACAATAGGGTATAGTGCTTGCTGTAAGCAGCCCTGTGGTCACTTTACATCTTGGCCTGTATACCTATACCTAGGAGCTTCTGCAAGTATCTATTTTTTCAATTTGACTATTTCATTTTGATTTATATTTATTAATTATGGATTTTAATAATGTTCAGTAGATCTCATGAAATGTATGTAATGACCAAACCCACCCTCACTTTTTCTCCCTGACCTTGCATCCTTCCCAGTCTCAAGTGATCCCTGTTCATACTTGGGTAGACATCAGTCAGCTTCCATATTTGAGAAAGAGAGAAAGAGACGGAGAGAGAGAGAGAGAGAGAGAGAGAGAGAGAGAGAGAGAGAGAGAGAGAGAGAACATTGTGTTTGTTCCTAGTTTATTTCACTTAACATATGTCCTCCAGTTCCATTCATTTGGTTGCAAATGCCAGTGTTCCATTCATGTATTCCACTATGGAAATATACCCACATTTTTATCTGTATAACTGTTATGGGCACCTACTTCGATTCCTTCACTTTACTACTGTGTATAGAGCCCCCCCCCAAAAAAAACATGTGCAAGCAGACACCTCTTTGGTATGCTGATTCTGTTTCTTTGGACTATCGCTTCAGAAATGGACTAGCTGTTCTACAAATGCCCCATCTTTTCATGGCTGGTGTAGACTTCCTTTACCTCCAAAACATGCAAACATCTTCTAAAATGCTGTTCTCCTTCCAGAATGAAAGACAATAGCAACAACAACAGCAAAACAGCTTCAAAAGATCATGAATTTATATGCCATCTGCATGTAATCAAATATTTTGACTTAACTTGTAGCTCTAGAATAAAACTAAAGATCCTGTGTATACTTGCTAATGAGGTCATGGTAACTCCAGAAGTATGAAAACAGCTGGGAGGTTTCCCCATGGAGCTCCCAGTACTCAGTTCTACCAGCTGTCAATCACAGCAACTTCTTTCTCCATGAGACATCCAGAGTCTATTCAGCACACTATTTTGCCAAGTTTCCAAAAGCAATCTCAGTTGTCTTAGAGACAACATCAGCCCCATAAGTTAATTTAGGAGAGAAGAGACATTTGTACTGAGACAGCAAAAGCTGGTAATACTTTCCTCCTGTAACAAATGATCAGAGGCTCTTGGCAATATCCTTGTTGGAGTTAAGGCACTTCATCAGAGACGGCCTGGACGTGGTCACAGTGGCACTACTTTGAAAAGAGGATTTAAAATGGCCATTTTTCTGGAATAAAAGACACAGCATTCTACAGCAACACCATTCTCATGCCCTCTACCCTCCACATGTATATCATGTGTGCTCTCATGTGTATCACATGTTCTCACACACATGTGTGTATGCTCCTCATGCCTACATACTGGAGAACCTGAGAATACTAAACATCATTTGTTTTCTCTTTTTATTAGTTATTTAAAAGTGTCATAAAACATGTTTTGATGGTATTTGCACCCCTTCCCCCAACTCTTTGCAGATCTATCATACTTCTCTATCCACCAAACTTTGTGTCGTTTTTCTTTTCTCTTTTAAACCTTCAAGATCAATTTGTGCTGCCAAAATGTTCTTGGATAGTGGTGTTTCACTGGAGCACAGTCGACTTACCAGGGACAGAGAAAAATAATATTCTCTCTTCCTGCTATCAGCTGCCAGTAGCTTCATGGCTAGGGGTGGAATTATGTGCCAACTCCTTTCTCCATACTGAGAAGTCTCATAAGGTTTATTCATGCTTTTGAAACCACTGTGAGTTCACGTGTGCAGATGCTCTGTTGTGTCTAGAAGATAATGTTTCCTTGTAGTCAGCCATCATCTTTGGATCATTTTTGTTTTTTTGTTTTTTTTTTTTTGGTTTTTCAAGACAGGGTTTCCCTGTGGCTTTGGAGCCTGTCCTCTTGTAGACCAGGCTGGTCTCGAACTCACAGAGATCCGCCTGCCTCTGCCTCCCGAGTGCTGGGATTAAAGGCGTGCGCCACCACCGCCCGGTCTCATCTTTGGATCTTACATTCCTTGTGCTCACTCACTTTTCTGCAATGATACCTGAACAAGGGAGATGACGGGAGGTAGAATGTAGATTGGCCCCCTACAGCCAAGAATTCTTCAGTCTCTTGTTTTCTGCACCTTGACCAATTGTGGGTCATTGTGTTAATTGCCATCTACTGCCAACAGAAGCTTCTCAGATGAGGGCTGAGAGATGATCTATGGGTATGATGGTATATATTGTTAGGAGCTGGTTTAATACGGTGTCCATTTAGCAGCATGATAGTAGTAGATGCTCCCCTAGGGACTATGAACTCTCTGGCTATAGGTTCTCAGTCCAATCAAAAAGTGGTTAGCTACTCCCATAATGTTCATGCCACTATTACACCAATGATTATGTCTTATCAAACCAGGCTTTCAAGGTTCTTGCTGTGATAGATGGTTACTTTTATCTTCCAGTAGTTATATAGCACCTTCCAGCACTAAGAAAGCTGACCAAGCTTTCAGGAAAGTACCCACATGATGATGTGATGCTCTATGACTCAAGTATGTAGTGTCCTTAGCAATAGGGAAGGTGTCCATCAAGTTCTGGAGGGTCACCAGGAGGAATGCAATGGCCAGCAATGTCTGAAAGTCTATAGAACCTCACTGACAAACATTCCACTCCAAAAGAAGCAACCTGCTCTGCTGCTACTGGGATTTGTCTTGTATCTAGTAGGGCCACTGTAACCCTGCTATAGGGTAACTCATTTTAATTCTTTCTTTCTTTCTCTCTCTGTCTCTCTCTCTCTGTGTCTCTCTTTCTGTCTCTCTCTGTCTCTCTCTTCAGTCTCTCTCTCTCTCTCTCTCTCTCTCTGTGTGTGTGTGTGTGTGTGTGGTTTCTATGTTTTTTTCTAAAGGCCTTTATTTTCTTTCTCATAGATGCAATTGCTTTAAAACTAAAATGAATATAAAAATATATAGACCAAGAACATCATTCCAAATGGCAAAAGGCACTCACTCATGCATTCACTTCACAGTAACCACGCTATGGACATTATATTAGGTGTTCAATGAATGCCAGAGAAATAAAGACTCTTGCCACAGTGCTGGGTCCATCCCAGTAGACGAAAACAGACAAACAGTAAACAATAGTATATGAGTGTGTTCAAATGGGAAATCTCTGAAATTCAATAGTCTTAAGAGAAAAATATATGTGAGAGCTTGAAGAAAGGGGTTAGGTCAGTTGCCAGAGATCTAGAAGGAAGCCCATTGTTGGAATTTTTCCTTTTTAGCAAAATCTGTAATTTTCCTCCCACAGAAGAAGGGTAGTACTCTCCTGAGTCCTTGAGGATTCCCCTGATTTCTCAATTTAGCTTTTTGGGTTCTTCCTGAAGAGTTTTAAGCAGAGGTCTAGGGGCAAACCTCTCACACAACAAGCTACCTGCAGAGAGGCTAAGGGCAGGATCCTAGGGTGTGCCAAAATACAGTTCAGTAAAGTGGAAGAGAGAGCGGAAGGGGAGAAACCACATAGATGGAATGGTAGAAGGCAAAAACAAAACAAAAACAAACCAAGGAATTCTTCCTTGTCTCTGGCTTGTGTCCTGCCTGGGACGGTCAGCTACTGGGGTGCTGTGAGCCTGAAAAACTGCCTAGTTGAGCCAATTTGGAGAATAATAAGTTCCTAGATACAGAGGTTTTAATGATCATGTCTGGATCAGTGGGGCCAAAGGGAACTCAACCTCTCTGCTAGGCAAAGGGAGGCTGAACAGAGATTCAGTATCAGAACAAAGCCTAAGAAAAATGTTGTGGCTAGAAAGATAGACTTGGAGAAAACATGAGAGAGGGGTAGAGACAAAGACATATATACACACACTGGGGGGCAGGAACAAGGAGGGGAAGGTGAATCATTGTCCAAGCATCACATCCAAAGAATCTGGGATCACCCGGACCCTGGCTGCAAAACTGCCCTGCAGGAGCTCCACAGGTCAGCAGGGGGTGCTCTGGAGTCATGATCTCATAAAGGACAAGAAAATGGTACTTGTAGAGAAACATGCCATGGAGAAGGGGTGATTTCAACTGATTTACTTAATAGGACAAGGACTCTGTCCAATTTATTTTGGTTGCTATAACAAAAGACTTGATAATGGATCGATTACAAGAGAAAGGCTCATTTTGGCTTGCAGTTCCAGAGGCTGGAACGAAGAAGAGGCAACACCCCCCAAAAAAACAGGAATCTGTAGGTACCAGGCAATGGCAGTGCCTTCTGATGACTTCAAAACAAAAATTGATTAGTTATGAAACAAGGGCAAAGCATGGTCACAAGTAGTAGAGATGACTGATAGGTTTTCCTAAGACAGTAATAGAGGTGTGTGCACAGGGGCAGGTGTGTACCCTGTGCTGGAGTCGGCCATCTGGGTTCATCTTGAATGTGGGGACAAAGGCATCTCATGTATGTGATGCAGCTAAGCTTCCAAACATGCACTGACACATCTTTTTAACTGATCCTTTGAGAATTCTGATAGAACTTCCAGAAAACTTATTATTTCTGACTTAAAATATTCCTGTAAACTTTTATCTTTGGGGTATTTTTCACTTGAAACTTTGCTTTTCTGATTAGAAACAGCTTCTCCCATTCCAAATTTGTAGTAGCTTTTCTTTTCTTCCCTTTTTAAATGTAAGCTGTACAGAAGAGTGGTTCATACCATTTTTGCATTTGTATCTTGGAGCATCCCATGGGTCTTACCCACCTTTTTCTGTGGTAGAGGGCAAAGGGGTCATCCTGACTCCCCCAGATGCTCTCATGGGCTTAGAACTTGACATGGTTTTGCCTGGGAAATCAACTCCAGACTATGCCATGCCTGTCCCACGTAGCTCTGCCAGTATCAGAGATATGGTGTAAACCCTATTAGTTATCCTGTCACTGTGACAAATACCAGAGAAAAAGAATTCAAAAGGAGGAAAGATGGATCTCTGTCTCCCATCTTTAGAGGTGTCAGCCTGCCATGGTGGATGGTGTATTTTGGTTCCTTTTGTTGTTGTTGCGACCAAATGCCCAACTGAAAATGAAGTTCAAGGAAGAAAATTGATTTGGCTGACACTTTAGGGGGATTCAGCTCATAATGTCTGGAAAGGCATGTGGGGGTCAGCTTGCTCACATCTGAGCAGTTCAGGGAGCATAGAAAGGTGAAAGCTGGTGCTCAGCTCATTTTTTTCCTCCTCCCCCCTGTTTTTGAAATAGGGTCTCTTATATCCTAGGCTGGCCTCAAACTCAGTATGTAGCCAAGGATAACCCTGCATTTTTGATCATCTTGTTTCAAACTCTCAAATCCTAAAATTATGGGCATGTACCACCACATTCGGTTTTATTCAGGGCTGGAGACTAAGCCCACAGTTTCATGGATGCTAGGCAAGTTCTCTATCAACCAAGCTAAAGTTACAGCCTTTCCTTTACCCTTTCTTTTTAGTCTAGAATCCCAGTCCATATGATGGTGACACGCACATTCTGAGCTAGGCAGAAATGCATGCACTCTGTGACTCCCTTTACCCTGTTTATTTCATCTAAGTGCCCCTGCCCATAGGACAAGTCTCCCCCTCTTACTTAATAGTCTCTGGATATGTCTTCAACAGCACTCCCAAAGGTATTCTGTCACTCTCCTAGGCACTGTTCAATCTAATAAAATTGACCTTTATGATTAAACACCATAGTGCCTCATTTGGACAATAGATTGCCCATTGGGCTTTGGACAAATTATATAATTATGCATGACACTATATCCTAATCTGTAAAATGGGTAGCTTCACCTTTCTCATAGTTATGTTCCTTTGATTAAATGTTCTATGTTAAGCACACACAATAAAGTATGATATATGATAAGTGATAAGCATTGAATTAGTATTCATAAGAATAATGTTGGAGAAATGGATCGACACTTAAGAGTATTTGCTGTTCCAGTTACCAGCACCACACCAGGTACTTCATAAGTTACTGCAGCCCCAGCTCCCAGTGAAAAGGCATCTGTACTCATGTCACATAATCACATGCAGACGACACGCATGCGTACATGTCTTAGTTAACGTTTTATTGCTGTAAAGAGATACCATGACCATGGCAGCTCTTATAAAGGAAAACATCTAATTGGGGGTAGCTCAGAGTTCAGGAGTTTAGTTCACTGTCATCATGGTAAGACACATGGAAGCAAACACACAGAAATGTTGGAGAGGTAGCTGAGAGTTCTATATCTACAGGCAACAGGAAGTGAAAGTAACTTCAAAGTCTACGCCCAGTGACACACTTCCTCCAACAAGGCCACACCTACTCCAAAAAGGCCACACCTCCTAGTAGTACCAGTCCCTGAGTCTATGGGGGGCACTGTCATTCAAACTACAATAAGACACATACTTAAAATTAATAAATCTTTTAGGAAGTATTGGCAGCCATTACTGCATACAATATAGGCTACTGAGGAGCAGCACATGTTCTCATCCCTCAGCAGTGCTTCTTTACGAGGTTGACCTCGATATGGATGGATGCATGGATCATGTTTCTGGAATTGAGCCCAAATGAGAAGTAATCAGGCCGTGAGGATGGAGTAAAGGGTGGATGCTGCTATCAAAGAAACGCGTTTAATTTTGTATGTGACATGAGTAGGTTTGCTATGAAGCAGGGTCTGTGCTTTCTCTTTACTCAACTGTTCTCCGGCCTCCCGTCAGAGGGTGACAGAGAAAAGCCATCACTGGATGCTAGCATCATGCTAGTGTGGTCTCCCAGACTCCACGACTGTGATTCAACAAGCTTATATTCATTATAAATTACTGTCTTGGTCATTCTATTATAGCAATATAAATATGTGGCTCCATCCTGTTAACCAAAATCAAGAAAGAGTATGGGTCATAAGCTTTATTTACAGGAAAATATGTTATGATATAAATACCTTGTAACTGACTACTTTACTGAATCATGTCATAACTGTAATTCATTCCATAACTCAAGACCCAGAACAACATTTAAGAATTTATTTTCAGCCAGGAGGTGGTGGCACACACCTTTAATCCTAGCCCTCAGGAGGCAGAGGCGGGCGGATCTCTGTGAGTTTGAGGCCAGCCTGGTCTACAAAAGCTAGTTCCAGGACAGGCACCAAAGCTACAGAGAAACCTTGTTTTGGGGGTAAAAACAAAACAAGAATTTACTTTCATTCTCTCTTCCTTACCTTGAATTGAAACTTCCTAGATTCTCAAACTCTAATGGAGCAGGAGTGTTCAAATGGGGCAGGGGCTGGGAGAGCAGAGCAAAGAAGAGATTATAGGGAGTGATAACTCACACTTAGGCACTAAGGGCCTTTGAAAATGCCATACAGAAACCAATAATTAAGGGATCTTTAAATTAGACTATCCTGTAATGGAGGGACGATGCTTCTCCTCAGACAGCAAACAATAAACCCGATATTAATGTAGGGTTGCCTCTTTTTGACATCTTGCGCAGTGTCATCCCATAGATCCCACAAACATTATAGGTTATTGTCATTGTTCTTGGTTAACCTGTAGAAATTGGTGGTAAGAACCTATTGCTGAAGATCACATTCTGGAGTCATGGGAATTGGAGAAAACAAGCTGATACCAACATGGAAACTTCATCCATATGGCTAGCTTTCATAGTGATACAAGGTTCTATGTACACCGCTAAGGATAAAAGTAATCCTCCATCTTACCCAGTTATTAACCTTTCAAACTACAGGAGTGACTAGCCTGGCAAGATATGCCCACAAAGGTGTCATGAGTACCTGTGGTGATTCAAAGGAGAAATGTCCCCCATAGGCTCCAGTATTTGAATATTCAGTCTCCAATGGATAACATTGTGTAGGAGGTTTAGGGGGAAGTATGTCTTTGCGGGTGGGCTTTGCAAGTGGCACCCCCACCTCTCTTTGCTCTGCACTTGCAGTTGAGAGTATAAGTTCTTAGCTTCCTGCTGCCGACATGGTGCCTGCTGTCTACTGCCAGGCCTCCCATCTGTGATGGATGATCATTTATCCCTCTGGAACCATAAACCCAAATAAACTCTTCCTTCTATAAGTTGCATTGGTCATGGCGTTTTATTACAGCAACACAAAAGCAACTAATACAGTAACAAATGTCTTTTTGACTAGATTTAAAACCTGTTTCATAAGATGGAACTCATGCCTGGTACTATTAACGGGACTGAAAACCTATGGGTAGCTAGATCATGGGCCATAGGGGAGAACCTGATAGTACTATTCTGCTAACTGAATCTAGTAATTAACAGATGCCTACGTTTTATCTTAGATTAGTACATTCCTCCACCCTCATTATAGAAGCTTCATTTTACGCAGTAGATTGTGATTTAATATAGAGATGTCAATACTCAGAGAATAAAAAATGCACTGCTCTGTTCTAAATGGGACATCTATATCATGTGACATTTCCAGGGCAGATGTGAAGAAACATCTCTATATTTATCCCAGATAAAAAAGGCATTTCCACGAAAGACTAAGTCCAATTTGATGAAACTATGAACTTATATGAACATCAGTGACCAAAAGCAGTTATGCTACCAGGAGCTCCCCATGGCAACTACTGGGTAGCTAATAGCCCTGATCCCTGCAGTGCCTCACATCCTGTCCTGTGCCAACCCCAAACAGCATGGATGAAGAGTCTCCAGGGCTACTCACAGACAGCCACATTATGGGAAACTATCACCCTAGTCAGTTGTTTAGTCCTACATAAACTTCAGGGGAGGAGGCATCTTGTGAGGATCCCTTGAAGCCTTGTAAGCCCCATGGACCTCTTGAACCTCCTTCTTCATCCACAAGGGAATGTTAAGATGCTGACTCTTGTGTTTCCTGCAGCATCAGAGCTGCTCTGATTTAAGTCATTTTAGCCACACCCAATCCAGTGGAAACACAGCATCCATATGCTGAGCACGGATGTCCTGGAGGGCCAGGAAACCAACATACAAGGCCTGTCTCCAGAAACTTAATCAGCAGGATTCTAGAGGGGCCCCTAAATGTGCATTTCTTTTCAGGGCACAGGCAGTGCTTAGACTCCAGGTTAAGTATACACACTCTGAGAATTTCCTCCCCAGGGCATCTCAAAGCATTTATTTTATAGACAAGAACGTGGAGGCCCTCAAAGGAGAGACTGAGACTGAAGATCAGGTTTTGACTATATATTTATGATCTTTCTCTCTCTCTCTCCTCTGTGTGTGTCTAATAACAATCATCAAAGAAAAAGAAGTCATGAATTTAAGAGGGAGTCGGGGAGAAGGTTATAGTAGGGGTTGGAGGGGGGAGGGCATTGGGCTTCCCATAGGACAGGGTATCCTGCACCATCATAAGGAAGCAGGGGGAGGGCAGTGGGGTAGTGGGGGAGCGGGAGGGCTGGGAACAAGGGGAGTAAATGTAAATTTTTCTTTTAACAATAAAAATAAAAATAAAAAATAAAAAAAAGAAAGGAAGAAGCGATGTCATATAAGTTAAAATAATAAAATAATTAAAATAAGAAGTTAAATATAGAAGGAGAAAGGGAAAAAAAGAAGAAATAAGAAGGAAGCAGGGAGAAGAGAGGAAGCAAAAATTAGACACATGACTAAAAGAGTTTAAACAAAATAAAAAACAGCAAAAGAAAACCCGAAACTCAGATGACACAACTGACCCTTATGTCCTGCATACCCTCTGATCTCACTGTCTGCCCTAGGGAAGTCACAGAGGCTTTGGGAATGGAGAACTCCTCCCACACCACAGAAATGCAATGAGAATCTGACAGCTGAGGCTCTGCCTGGTGATATTTACCCCAAGTAGCCATGGGAGGAATACTGGACTGAGAAGTGGATGCTTCAGGTTCTAATTCTGATCCTCCAGTTCTAAGAGCCTAAGTGAATGATGTAGTCCCTGTGAAGCTGAGCTGTGCTAATGCACAAAGTGGGCTAGTGATTTTGCTTGGATTTTTCACATTTTCTATCCCATCCTACCTTGTGTTTGGGGCGAACTGTTATGTCCTTCCCTTTGGGTAGGAGTCAAATGAAGGCTTACATCTCTGTTTTTCGTTGGGAGAATAGGAACGGAACAAAGAGCTGTGACAAAGGCATGTGACAGATGAGTAAGGTACCAAATGTCCCAGACCAGCATAGCATCTAAAGGCTTCCTATTCAGCTTTGTGCTGACTGTCTGACGTGGGTTTCTAAAATCAGCCACAAAGTGTGTCTTATATTAATTAGCCTTCAAGTGTATTGCAGACATGCCCCCCTCCACTTCCTTGAGCACTCTTGACACTATGGCTCTCAAACCCCTGCATAGAGATCAGCAGGGGCTTTCTGTTTTCCAGAACACACTCCTCACTGCTTTCCTTGCTGAAGGCCCAAGGCAGCATACAGAGAAAAGGGAAGGCCACAGATCTGCTGAGGGGCAGGGTTTCAACAACCAGCTTCCTGTCTGAAATTCCCACACACCTCAACCCATATACTGCCTAACCAGGCCTCTGACTTCCGACTCCACACAGTCTGAAATTACTACCTCCTCCCTTCTCAGCCTCATATATGGCAGAAGCAGCTATCCAGCTTCTCATTCAGAAAGCTCAAGGCCTCCATTATCTTGTTTCCTTGGATCCACTATAACAGAAAATTCAGCATCTGTTGCTCATCCTTCTATTTGCTCTCATCTTCCTGCCAATGCCTGACTACCTAACGCTGTCTTTTCCCTGGGTGACTGAGTGTCCACAGACAAAACAAACACCTGTGTCCTTTACTTCTGATCTGACTCTACACATCAAGAGAGGATGAGGTGGTGGTAGTTTTATGTGTATGTTCTAGTGTATGTGTGTGTGTGTGTGGTACGTGTGGTGTGTGTGTGGTGTGCGTGTATATATGTGTGTGGTGTGAGTAGTATCTATGGTGTGCATGTGCGTGTGTGTGTGTGTGTGTGTGTGTGTGTGTGTGTGTCATGTTAAGGAGAAATCAGATTCTATCACCTCTGATTTAAAACCTCACAATGACCTTCCATCTCACTTGAATCTAAACTCAAATTTAGGACAGAAATGGAAGATCTTCACCCACTGGTTCCCTGCTTCCCTTCCCATGACATTTTGGGCATTTCTCCACTCTGCACTTGCCATTCAGACTAGCTTGTTGGTCCTAAGCCAACCCACTAGCTGTCTTCATCTGGAGCTTCTATAGACGCTGTTCTAGCCATCTCTTCCCACTCCTTCAGGTTTCCCTTGACCATGTTCTCTGCAGCCTCTTCCTCCTTAGGCAGACACTGCCTCAGCTTCTGTACCATGAGCCTGTCCTAAATTCTCTGCACGGTGTTCCTCACCACCAGATGGGGTTTTTCCTGTCTGGACCCATTATCCCCACAGGAATTTAGCACAGTCACCTGTGGATCACCTCTGCAGCCTTGGTGTCTGGAATGTTGGCTGGCACTAGAGAACTCAGGTATCAGTAATTAGGCCCCTAGTGATGGGTGAGATTTGGTGAGGTCTGGGGTGTGTTCTAGCAAATGAGGACCTCTTCCATCAAATGCTCACCAAGAAGTTAGAGAAGTTAAGGGAAGTGATGTGGGATTTTCCTCTGTGTGCTGTGATTACCATTAATAAATAAAGAAACTGGCTTAGCTTGTTGATAGGGCAGAACTTAGGTAGGTGTGGAAAACTAAATGGAATGTTGGGAGAAGGCCGGAAGACAAGGCATGTAGCCCCACCAGAGACAGAGGCTAGAACTTTACCCGGTAAGCCACTGCCACATGGCGATACACAGATTAATAGAAATGGAGTAAATTAATATGTAAGCGTTAGACCATAAGAAGCTAGAGCAAATGGGCCAAGCAGTGATTTAATTAATACAGTTTCTGTGTGATTACTTCAGTTCTGGGAGGCCAGGACGAACAAGCAGCTCCTTACAACAACTGGCATGGCAACCTGGTGGACTAAAATCCACGTAAAACCTGAGAAAGCTTAAAAAGGAATTTTAAACACAAAAGAACAGAGTTAAACATGGTTTGGTAGCAGTATTTTCTTGCGTGGGTTCTGTTTGCTAGAAGCAAGCAGAGGCATGGCTCATTTCAGAGAGGTTTTCCTGATTCAGAGGTAGAAGGAAAAAGTTTGTGTTTTGAAATGCCAGCTTTCTGGGCCATGCTGCTGGCGCAAACTCTGACTCTCTCTGGAGGTCTGGCTATGGAGCACTTGAATGGGGTTTATGGGCTGGGGTGTTTGTATGCCCACTTGAAAAAGTAACTGAGACCATGCCTGCAGCTCAGCATCCACCCCTGGGCAGGCAGAGCAATCAGGACCGCTAGGCGTGCACAGGCAGAAGAGCAGGGTGGATTCCTGCCACCATACACAGAGATATTTCCAGGCTGTGTAATGCACTGCCTGACATATCTAGCTATTACTCAGATAAAAAGGGTTTATGTGCTGCATGCTCATTCTTAGAGTTAAAGTGCTGAGCGTGGCTCCTACCTGGAAGTCTCAGAGCTGGCAGTAATGGTACCTCCTCCATTTTGAAAGTGGAGAGAAATGGAGCCAGCACCCAGAGCCACTGCGACCAAGCTGCTTACCATTTTAAAAGCTCTTCAAGACAGTAAAAAATTACAGATACACAATAGGACAGATTCAGTTATAAAAGACCTCTAAATGGGTTACATAGGCTTGGGAGAGAGAAGAAAAAGAGTACAGACAGTTATAAAAAGAAGTAAATGGTTCTTTAAATAATAAAACAAAGTCTTTAAAGAGACAGACTACAGACAGTCATAGATTAAAAGGAGTAAAGAAAAATAAGCCATGTAAAAATGGGTAATTCACAGAGAGTTTGGATTATGTATATTATTGTGTTTTCTTTGAATATTTTGACTGTGAAGGAGCTAAGTAGCCAACAGATATACTTTAAAGGTATCTTGACCTCAGAATTTGAGTCTAAGGATGTGTTGCTTTGGAAAAGAGGTTTTTCTTTTGTTTCCACAAAGGGTGAGAACCTATGGAATCATTCAAGACTAACGTAGTTTGATAGACCAAGACTCCCTGAAAGGTTGCCTTGAACACCCCTCAAAAATTATTTTGCCCAATAAACAGCAGGAAGCAGTTTGGATAGAACTATGCCCATATTCCCAAATATTGTTTATAAATTCTTCTTTATATTTAAAGGGGGATATGCTATAGAGATTTACATTGGTATGAATCTTGGCTTATTGATACAAATTTAAGGTCAATCTTATTATATGTATATTTCTGATCCTGATTAAGGTATTGTGTTTGTGCAGCTCATTTAAAAATGTATTGTATAATTAAGAAATTTAGATTAATAAATAATCATCTAATAGTCAAACTTGTAGTCATGTTAGTTAGGTTTTCTAGATATATAGAGATATATTCAAGTTAGAGAGGTATTCTTCAAATCTTTCAGAGACCTGAAGAATATTGCATTTAAATGTTTTAAGAACTTAAGAGGTTTCATGACAGTGAGACACGTCTGCTCCTGGCAGCACCAGTTACCATCACTGGTTCTCCCACACGAGCACTTCCTGTTGACTTAGAAGAATTCCATATACATACATACATTCATACATACATGCACACATAAACATATATATTATATATAATTTCTTGATATCGCAACTATTTCCTTCCCATCTGTCACTCAATTGCTTTCCAAGACAGCCTTAATTAATCTGAGATTCTTAATTTTGAAATGACCTTATCACTTGTGCTTTTAAATCTTTATTTTAGACGTTCTTATATCTTAGCTTCTCTCAACTAAGTTCTCAGGCCTATCTTACATGGTTAAGCCTTTATTTTTAACTTTTTGATGTGGTTTGGTATGGCTCCAGTATGGCTTTCCTTTATATATAAGATTTCCCCTATATAGGAAGTTTCTAAAGTTTCCATCTAAAAGCTCTATTGATTTGTGGCTTTCTTTTAATGTTTATTAAGCTCCTACCACATTAAAGTCTGTCTCCTGGCTCCCTCTGCCTATTTGTCTGTACTTGCCTCAAGACCACAATTGTTAATTACTGTGTATTTGTGGTATACCTTAATGTGTATCAAGGAAAGCTCTCCTTAAGTGGGAAGTCAATTGTTCTTTTACAGAAATTATTTACTGTACACTGAGCAGAAAGCAAGTGACAATCTCAGCCACGTACTTAATTTTAAAGTGATTGCCTGTTACTAATCTTTCTAAATATCAGTCATTCTTGGTATACTGTGGGATAAATTGGTAAATGATTAATTGATTCATTTACTTAACAAATAAAATGGATACCTGTTATTTATTGGCTGGCACTGCTCTAAATGCCGAGGCAAGGACTGAGCAGTATCAAAAACTATGATCATTCCTTCATGAACTTACAACTGAATAACAGGAATCAGGGGGTTATTTCATGTGTCTTCTCCCCAGCTCAGTGTCTACAGAATTTTCTTCTACCATGGTCAGGGTGAAATCCTAGAAGCCCCCGACTAGCTCCTTAAGGGAATAAATGTTTTATAGGACAGAGTCACCCCTAAGCTGCAGGTAAACAGTATGAGCATCTCCCCTGGATTTTATAAGAAACCCAGGTGCATAATTAATTAACTCAAGATTTAATTCTGTAAGAAGTCAATGTATTCAGCTTAAGTGAAATGGCCATTGATTTCCTTTTCTCTCTAGTTTAGTCACTGACGTAACTGTGAATAAAGATATAAGGAAATGAAACCAAAGTTATTGCTGCTATGAATCTTCTAAACAATAAAATCTAGTCATTTTCATTATGTTTAACATGGAAACAAAACTGTCCTATAAAAAGAGCAATTTGGGAGTAAAGGAGATTAAGATAAATGCAGCTCTCCTGCTCCTCCCAGGTTAAGGGCTGACAAGGCAGAGCCTTGGTGCAGGTGAATGTCTCCTTGGCTAGCCTCTCCCAGCCATACAGTGGGTGACCATATGGTGGCAGACATCCTATCCACTAGACCATTCTTCTGAACCTCTTACAGTCCCTGGGTAACCAGATGGTGTCCTGGTCCTTATTCACCAAATACCCCACTCCAAGCTTCTCTCAGCCACATGACTGGCTACATGGCGGCTAGGTCCTCATTCACTAGACACCCTTCTACTCTCAGCCCCTCCCAGCTACATGGTGACCACATGATGGCCAAGGTCCTAACCATCTCTTAACCTCCATCTCTTAACCTCTCCCAGCTACTTTGTGACTATTTGGTGGGAGAGGTCCTCATTCACTAGAACACCCCTTAGACCCTTCCCAGTCCCCAGGTGAGCACATGATGACTGGGTCCTCATTCACCCAACTCCTCTTGTAGGAAAGCTCCCTGAACATCTTTGGACTGTGCTTTCCATTTTTCTCAAAAACAGTCTTAGCAAGCCCCTTCTAGATGTCTTCACTGGTCACAGCCACTGTAGACACACAGCTGGCTGGAGGCAGGGCATGTTCCCAAGAGTTTGGGCTGAGAGAGAACCTAGGTAGAGATTAAAGAAACCAAAGCTTTTTGGTTGGGAGGATAGGCTATCCGATACATTCAGAACTTCAAGTACTAGCTGGTGTTTAGTGGCCGGATCACCACCTGTGGGTTATTTGTACACTGTATAAAAATATACCACTGTGATTGGTGCAATAAAAAGCTGAATGGCCAATAGCTAGGCAGGAGGTATAGATGGAACTTCCAGACAGAGAGAGAAAAGAGGAAGAGGAATTTAGGTGCATGAGAAAGATGCAAGGAGACACAAAGGAAGTAGGATGGGCAATACGTGACAGAACATAGATTAATATAAATCGATTAACTTAAGTTACAAGAGCTAGTTAAAAAGAAGTCTAAGCTAAGGCCAAGCTTTCATGATTAATAAGTCTCCATGTCCTTATTTGAGAGCTGGCTGATGGGATAAAGAAAGACTTGTTACAACCACCACGTACACACTTTCCTGGGGACAGTAGGCCCTGTAATATGAGGTACAATGTAGATGAACATACTTGTCTCATCCCCCTTTTTGAAAAGTTTGACAAATGCCAACTTAGCTTATTTACACAGGAAGCTAGGATATAGTGTACGAATTCCCTCAATATATAGCGTATGAGCTAGGAACATAGTCCCTGGTGGTAGAATATGCCTGGATCTCTCTAGGACTCCATCTTCTCTCTATAGGACAAAGAGGACATTAAGATCTAATCTTCATAACACAAGGAATGCAGTTTTTTTAAAAAAAAAAACCCTACCTCAAATAAAATGTATGAGGTTTTTCTTGAAGTTTGGCTGCTAGGTAAAATCTTTAGATGTCTTATGTTTTAAAAGCCCCAAAACAAATCTTAGAGGATGGGGCAACATCCTTACTTCATCAAAGACTCAGTTCCTGCCCTTATTTCCTTCAATGATGGACTGTGACATGGGAGACTAAGTAAAATAAACCATCTCCTCTCCAAGCCATTGGTCATGCAGTTTTAACTATAGCATTAGAAACCCTAAGTCAGACACTATTTCAAACAACAGTCTCCAGTAAGCTGGGTAAGCAGTTGCAATCCCTTTTTTATTCCCTTTGTTTCAAAATAGAATACAGATACCAGCTCCTGTAGGAAATTTTCCTTCTTAGTTTCCATACAAGTATTGATTCTCTCTAGAAACATAAAAGCACTTGGTCCTCAACATCATGCTTGTGCACTGTCGCTGGCTCTGTGTCATTTTGCACTCCCAATGGCTTCTATCTGGAAAGAAAAGTCAAAACTAATGCTTCTGAACAGCTTTCCCACAATCAGACAAACGTAGCAGGGGATGGCACCATTCAGTCTACACTTGCACAGCCACTCACACTGGCCACTCATGACTACCTCCTGGGCTTCCCTGTTGACTCAGCAAAATTTGAGGGATGATAAAGTGTCATCTTAGAATTATGACATTAAATAGTACTCTCTTTACAGGTTATTCCTTCAATTACAGATTTTTCCAAGGTGGCTTGCAACCCCTTAACAAACAATGTTTCTGACCACTGGGCAGGATCACCACACTCCCAGAGTCCTGCTCCTGCCACTAATGTTCTGTTCCAGCAAACAAGCCTGCCTCAGTTTTTCAGACTTCACAGTCACATGTTCCCTAATGCAGCAAAGGCAATGTGAAACTTCGAGGAAGAGGATAAAATGAGTTTAAGAACCATGAATGTTTTTGAGGGCTCCTCTACATGACTAACCCCTAGGGAGTCATCCAGGGAGAATGAAACTACCTTGAGAAAGGCAGTGCCATCATTTATAGTCACCTATGATCTTGTCGTATCTCACACTGCAGATTGTTCATTTCTAGCTGACATTTCCTTTTCTAAACATAAGCTATCTTCTTTAAAATGGTCTGACAACATAGCTCAGTTCTCCTGGAGCAGAAAATTGCCAACACTACCCCTTCCCACTGAGAAGTGGCCCCCTTTGAACAGTTTCTATATAATGACTGTAAATATTTTTCTTTTATCTTCATTTTTTTTAGACAAAACCTCACTATGTAGTACAGGTTGGCCTCGAATCAGCAACCCTCCTGTCTCAGGCCTTGACTTTTGGGATTACAGATGTGTGTCACCATGCTTAAAGACATCAATTCTTAAGGCACCAATCAGCTCACTGATATGCCCCACAGTATTTGCATTCTTCTTCATTTTCAGCATAGTCATAATTAAGAAATTTAAAGATGGAATATGACAGCAACTCTAGAACATACTCTCCACTGTCCAAGAGCCACAATTCTCTTCAGCTATGCCTCAGCATTAGAGGCCATCTGAGGAAATCTCCATTGGCAGCTCAGACCAGACACTTTCCTGGTCCCTGAGCCCTGGTGGAAGACATGTTGGGCTGGGTGGACCCTGGCTCCACAACCCTCCTTTAGTGTAAAGAAGGGTTCCCTTGCTCTTCTACACAACTGCAGACCAGGCTGTATCAGCAGTGCATGTCATGGGCTCAGGACATCTCCAGGAAGCCAGTCTTAGCAGAACTACAAGAACTTGAATTCTTTTCTATTCCACATGACTCCCAGGAGGTCCATAAGTATCTGGCAGCTCCCTCAGTTCTGCTCTCTTCTCATGTCCTGTCTGCCTTCTTCATTGGAGGACAAGCTCCCCAAACTCAGTGACGTTTTTGTCCTCCCCCACCCAACTATGCTTCGAGCTCCACTTCCATTTAGGCTGCATTATGAGCAGTCCTGTTGTTTGGGTTACATCAGTAGAAGACAGGACTAGGACTCCAAATAGAGTGACTGCCTTCTCTGCTCTATTTAACCCCAAATCTCAATTCGTGCTTCCAAAATTTAAGCTTCCTTTCCACAAACAAAAGATTTACTGCAACTGCCAAAAGGAAACGCAATCTGGGCGCAGCTTCCTTTGCCTGGTGCTCCGAGGCTTCCTCCCAGTACATTTTCCACAGAATAGTGCTGTGCTAGTGCAGCCACCCAGGATGTGGCAGCAGCAGATGTGTCTTGTACAGATGTGCAGGCCAGAAGTTGAAGACCCTGGTGCTCGCAAACTTGGTTTCTCCTGAGAATTCTATACTTGGTTTACAGATCAACTATGTCTTCGTCTGACCCTGTCGGCCACCTTTCTAAGGACCCACCAAGTGGCATCATTTTAATATAATTATCCCTTCCTACCTTAAGGGGATTGATTCTAACCTCAAAATCTATAAATGTTCCTGTTATAGAACATAGCATAATATTTATATTTATACCATACACATTACTTTCTTTTTTAATTTGATTTTTTTTTTGAGATAGGGTCTCGCTACATAGCCCTGACTGGCCTGGAAATTGTTGGCAAGACAGGTTGGCTTTAAATTTTCTGTAATTCATCTATCTCTGACTCCTGAGTGCTGAGATTACAGGCATGTGCCAACATGTTAGCCATTCTGTATATCTTAATTCATCCCTCAAGTAATTATAATGAATATAATATAAATTTTTACTGTACTTACTGCAGTGCTTAGGATATAACGACAAGGAAAAGGGCTACTAATGTTTTGTATAGATGCAATTTGTGAAAATGTTTTGACTTGATTTGAGCTGGAGAGATGGCTCAGTGGGTAGAGGCACTTGCCTCCAAATCAAACAACCTGAGTTGAAATCTGGGACCCACGTATCAGAAGGAGAGAACTGAGTTCTGCAGCTGTCCTCTGACTGATGCAAACATTCCAAAGCATACACAGGTTATGTAATGGTAACATACTGGAAACTGCACATACTGAAACATGTGGCTTTGGAAGGAAAACTGTACAACTTTGAAGATCCCAATATCACTGGAATCACGTCTAGGGTGCTAGGGATTGAGGAATTCAATATACAATGTGTTCTAGAGGGGTGATTATATCAGAAATTGGACTGGAGATGGCTCCATTTTAGAGATGTTGATGTGAGCTGATTGATGCCCTACCCATGATTCTGAGATTTTCATTCAACAAACACTTGCTAAATACTAGCAGTGCCCACTGTGCATTTTGCTCTCCAGGTACCAAGAGTGTCTGTGAATGAGTCAGAGTTTACAGGCTGGGATGATAAAGTGAAGGAATGTGTGCTTAGGACAAGGACAATCCTAAATGTCATCTCTAGGACTACCAAGAAGAAAAGCACACATAAAACGATCAATGCAACCTCTGAACCAGCAGTATTACGAAGATGTCTGGGCAGTGCAAAGGTCAGAGAAGAGGGCATCTCTCAGGCACCAGCATTGATGTCCCCTCACTGCAGCAACAGTGTGCCAGGGAAGAACCTACACTGAATGGAAACATGCTCCAGGCCTGTGTGCATTGGAAGACGTCTGTGCAGCTCACTGAAGTGTGGTCAAGATCTCTCCTTGCTCACAGTTGTGATGATGGCAGAACACCTATGGTGGGCGTTTTGCTTGCTTGGCCTCAAATGACTGTGAGCCAGCAGGAGGCCTAGAAAGAGGCTACCCACTGTGAACTCCTGTAATTCCTGAGATATCTGTGCTTGAGGGACTTTCTACTGTGCCAGTGGGCAAACTGTAGGCCTCTCCATGTCTAGGTAGAACTGTGATAGCTTCTCTCAAGATGTCCTGACAGAGAACCCCCTAACATGATCAAAGAGGAAGAATAGTGAGGCCTAAGGTCACCCCACATTGGATACAGGTAGGCCAAGCTACAAAGGGTGGTTCTGGCTAAGCTGGTGTGGCTGTAGAGGCTGTTCAGAAGGGAACAGGGTATGAGGAACCCCAAGGCATGAAGGCAGCCACATAATAGTCCAGAGAAAGTCACATCTAAGCAGAGAACATGGTTCCAAGGCCAGAGAGAAGTGGGGCTGTGGAGCTCTTCAAATGACACAGAAGCCATTATGACTTCTAGTGGATCCAGAAGAGATAAAACAGAAAGACGGGCTCCTGTATAAAACTGGAGGGCCTGACTGTGGGCCATGGCGATGTTCCCCAAAGTAGCCCCATAATGTTCTTGATGTGTAGATGAGAAAACACTCAGCAAAGGAATCATTGCCTGATGCCTGAGTGATGGACTTAAGTTATAGCATGTCTGAATGTTTGTGATGCTCAACACAATGGTGTTTGGAGGTGGGGCTTCTGGAAGGTGATTAGGCTTAGATGAAATCATGAGTGTAGGGGCTTCATGACAGAATTGGCACCCTCATAGGAAGAAGAAGGTTCTCTCCCTCTCCACACTCATGCACAGCAGACAGGCCATGGAAAGACACAGTAAGAAGGCACCCACCAGCAAGGATAGAAGCAGCTTCTCACTAGACACAAATCTCTCTACACTCTGACCTCTATTTGTTGCTTTTAGACCAAGAAGGAGAAATGTCTGCTCTTTAAGATACCGGTCTTCACTTTTCAGTTATAACAGCCTAAACTTATTGAGTCAGACAAGAATCTAGGTCTTTCTGGATTACACCTAACTTTTTCTGTTTGACCTAGTACATAGGGTCCCCTTTAGTCAATGAGTCTCAGGCCAAGGTAAGGCAGTTGCCTAAAGATACAGGTAGGACCATGGTATCCAGTATCTCTTCACATACAAGACAAACTTGTCTCTATGTTAATCACAGCACCCACATTAAATTCTGATTCAGGAACCACACCTGATTCACAGAAACAGAGATGAAGTTTATTACACACCATAAGCCACAGACAGTGGGTAGGCTGGCACAAAGGTCAGACAAGCTGAGATTTGGCATGCTTTCTGTGGCCAGATGACTATAAATAACACAAGTCCTGGCTGTACACTGAACAATCACCAAGGTATATGAATAGATGTCTTCTATGAGTGACTACTCATTAAAAGGGAGCCTGGAGTATCAGACTATCACCCTTGCTGGTGCTGAGGTGTTGGGGGCTGCAGACCCCTGACCCCTTGACTTTCTTTTCCTGCCTCAGACCCTTTGCCTGCTGGAATAAACTGAACAAAACACCTGTTTTTGCAGCTGCTCTGAGCACGAGACCGTGGTGGCAGAGTAGTGGGTTCTGATGAGGCCTGCAGCTGAAAGATCCTAAGAGCTGGGGCGTGGTAATCAGTTAAGGATCCCTATATAAGCTTCCGTGGAGCACAATAAACTTGATAGTCTTGTATCAAGGATGACCTGTGTCCCCGTGTCTCTGTCTGTGTGTGCATGTGTTTTTAAGTCTCCAGTTCATGTGCCATCCCATAGTTGTGCAGGTGCTACAGGTAGAGGCCGCCAGCGAGAATGGGAATTGGGGAGACATTGGGAGATCACCCTCAAAAGGCTGGCCAGCAAGCAAGTAATAGATTGATGGGTGAGGGTAGATTGAAGATGGGTGCCAGTAATTCTGTTCAGGTATTGACCAGTCAATTGATGGTTCTTTTAGAGGAGCAGGGCACCAAAATTAATGTCTTTTTAAAAAGTAATATATATACAGAAGAGACATTTTATTGTATGGGCTGTGAAGATAAACCAGCATAAAGTTATCTTGACTTTGGGGTTTGAGTCTAGGGATTTGTTGTGGACCAAGAACCATTGAAGTGTCCCTGTGAGAAACCCCCAAAGATATGTCATCCAATAAACAGCAGGAAGTAGTTTACAGAGAAACAATGACAAATTCCCTAAATGATTGCCAGCTGGAGGAAGTGGGGCTCGTGAGCCTGTCCACCACTGTGGGCCCGAGGAGCAGAGGGAGCTCGGGGCCCCTTCCGTGATTCCCCAAGTGCTAGCCCGCTTCCTGAAGTCCCTGTGAGCAGCAGCAGTGCCAGGAGCAGTTGTGGGAAGTGAAGCACACCAGCAACTGTGGCAACAAGTGCTGGAGCCAAGGCGAGCAGGAGCCGCCTAGACCTCACCAGGACTGCCTGTCTACATGCGGGTGCAGCCTGAGAACGTGTCAGTCCCAGGTTCTGCACGCCCAGGAGTGGCGGGCTTTCTTGCGGGACCTGTGCAGCAGCTGAGGAATGTCCCCAAGCCTGCCTGCCACAATGGCTCCTGGGAGGTACCTCACCCTGGCCCAGTCGGTGCCTGACCTGGCATAGCTGTCCCTGCCAAGAGTGACAATGTTCACTAGGGCATTTTCCAACTTATTACTATCATAGTTGTGTCACGCCCAGTTCAGTTAAGAATGTTGGTCTGATTATATAGAAAGGGGGATGTGTTAGAGACTACAGACCACCAGACCCTGAATTTCTTGTAAACAACTTGTTTTGCTGTGTTCTGAGTGGCCTGAAGCTGCTCTGAGCCTGAGACCCTGATGGCAGGGGAGTGGGTTCTGATGAGTCTGCAGCTGAAAGATCCCAAGAGCTGGGGCATGGCCAAGAGCCCTAGGTAAGCTGCCCCTGAGCGAGTAAAGTGGGCATTCTTGGAATTCTTGTTTCAAGGATGTTCCAGGGGCTCTGTCTGTCTATCTCTATGTGTGTATGTTTATAAATTTTCAGCCTAGTTCCTGTAGTGTGGAGAGTGCAGAAGGAACCAGTGTAGCTTTACACGGAGGGGCTTGAGGTAGGTATCGCTGCCTCTTGAAACTTTCAGTCTGTTGAGCACAGAACAACATGGCACATGCTCCACAGCTCTTACACGTCATCCATTATCTCATGTTATCCTTGAATACTTAGCAGGAGATCACATTTCAGATGAGTAGACTGGGGATGAGAATGATGAGGTTATTTATTTACAGAAAAATAGACAGGAAGTGATAGAAAAGTGATGGAAATCTAAGTTCATTGTGTGTGCTCTCCTTTCAGAGCAATTAGCTAACACTCACCTATCCGTCCACTCATTCATCTATCCATCCACCACCTGTTGATAATACCATATACCTTCTACACCCTTGATGGGATAGGTTTGGGAAATTCAGCAACATAGACCCTCTAGAGCAAGGACTTGAAGCTAAGTAGGATGATTATTTTGTTTGTTTTTTGTCAACTTCACATAAGCTAGAGTCATCTGGAAGAAGGGAACCCCAATCAAGAAAATGCCTCCATTTCTTGATTACTGATTGAGGTGGGAGGGAAGGTGGTCCTTGGTTATATAAAAAACCAAAATCTAGCAAACAGTAGAACAAGAGCCTGTGAGTAGCTTTCCTCTGTGGTTCCAGCCTCTGGGTTGCTTGAGTGCCTGTGCTGACTTCCCTCAACGATGCACTGTGATGTGGAAGCAAAATAAACCCTTGATGTTTGTTACAGTAACAGGAAGGAAACTAATCCACTGACTAAGAAGCACGTGGTACATCCATTCTCAATGACTCAAACCTACGGATGTACCCGGGACATTCTCAGTATCATCCCGCATGTCTAAAGGGTAGAGAGAAGGCAGAAATGAGTACACATCTGGGCCAGGCAGCATCTACCTGACGCACCACCAAAGCCCACAGTTTCCCACCTGCAGAAGGAAAAGTTCTCTTGCAGAACAGGGGCTACTGCTCTTTGAATGCACTCCCAGACCCACAAACATATTACTGGACTCCCTAACCCAGGGCAGAGCCCTGCTCTATGCAGCCCGCACTAACCCAAACTCCATGAATATTCCCCATGCTCGCAATTCCAACCGCTGTCCTCTACAAACTGCTCCTGTTGCTCAAACGAATGCTCTTTTCCTTCTTTGTCTCATTAGCACAAACTCATCCCTTATACATGAAAACAGGAGTCAATCTTGCTGAGGCCTTCTGTACTAACAATGCTGGCTCTGTGTCTTCATAGTTAGCATTCATGTTAGGGCACTCATCATTCCCACCACCAGCTTTGTGAAAATACAAGGTGGGCAGTAGGCTTGGTTCATTACAGTGTCACAGACTTTTAGCTCAGGACTTCAGAGGAGGCTGAAGGATGAATGGGCAGACCAATGGACAGGTATTCCTAAACAGGATATAAATCATTCCTGATGTAGGTGAGGAAGGTCAGGGAAGGGTTAGAAATGCAACAGGTAGGGATTAATGAGAGGACCCAAATGGCCCTGGTTGGGCTGATGTGGAAGTTCAGAGTACATCCACAACCAGACAAAGGCCCAGAGGCTTCCAGGACCTGGTCTGTTGGACCTAAGGTTCATCCAGATAAGCAGACCTTGTGTCCAGGCGCTTGGACGTTCAGTTTCACCACCCTGTGTACTTAGTATACTGAGTATCTTAGGGATGCTGAACCTAGAGCTCACCATGTTGGAGAAGTCTTGAGGCCTTAGGACTATATGATGTCATCAAGAAAACCTTTCTGGACCCAGCAATGATGCAGTTAGCAGAGACAGAGAAAGGATGTCCCAAGGTTTCTGTCTTTGATCCATGGATCCAGGTCTAGATCTCAATCCCTTTCTGTTCCCAGGTCCTCTGGCTCACAGCAATTTCTTATTACCAGAGATTTAAGCAGAAAGAGAATCTTGGAGCAGTACCACACCCAGCTCATATCCAAGGGAAAGTTAGTGTGATTGCTCCTAAGACTTCTCATGAGTAGGAGGCTGAGCTAACTGTTCTCTTCTACCTACAAGAGCTAGCCATTCTGCAGACCACTCAGGCTGCAGAGTACTACAGGTCTACTGAGGGACTTCCCGGGCCTTCACAGGCCTGACCAGAAAATCTGTCTCTCTCTTGCTGTTCTGTTTCTCCCTCCCCCTCCCACTAACACTGCCTGTTATCCAGCAATTTTGTTATCTGAACAGAACACAATCAGGTTTCTACAAATTGTTAGAGAAAGTGGATATGGCCAGCAACTCCACCCTGCAATCAGTTCTCCTAAGAAACAGTTATTGGGGCACAGGGGCAGAGCCAAGGCAGAGCATGGACCTGAGCTATCCTCCTGATTGCTCTTAGGCAGATGCAAGGACAGAGCCTGCCTGTAGCTATTGGGCATTGGGTGTGGAGAGTAGACCCACACCAGTTAGCCAAGTTTGTGGATTAGCAATGACTGGCTCCCTGCCCCACAGCAGGACACAGCAAGAGGCCCTAGAAATCAGAATGCTCAGAACCTAGTTCTTCCAAGTCCTGAACAGCTGGAGGCTCCAGGAGCCAGCCCTAGGCTGTTCAGCTGTCCTCATCCTGGCCAGCAGTTAGCATGCCATTACAGATATTTTCTCAAATGGCATAAAACTTCATTATTGGAGTAACAGAAGTATCATTTTAAAAAACTAAACAAATTACAGTAAATTGTCTACTTGGTAGGTACTAAGATTTTCTATGGATGAATTGTGGGGGGGTTAGGCACATGGGAGTATGGGAGTGTTGTGTAGGAGTATGCCCAGGCAATAAGAGATTATTAAGCTACTTTAAATCTATGGCTGAACAAAAAAAAAAAATGTATGTCATGTGGTAGGAGATAGTACTAGGGGCAAATATGTTAATAGAACATTTCCTAGCATGTGTGAATCCCTTTACACGTATTTATAAGATAAGTCTGTGAGCCCAGCATTTAGGAGGTAGATGCATATGTATGTATCTATGGTTACTGATAAAGACAAGGTGTGTCAACACACCTGTAAAAAGTGAAGTCCCTGTCTTTGTAGAGCACTGGGGCCCAAGCAATGAGGCACTGCTATTAGGAATTATATAGGAATTGTTCACAATCCCTTTCGTTTACACAAAAGGGATTATAAACAAAACAGTGGGGACATAAAAACTGCAGGAGTCAGGGAAGAAGTCAGCTGTCAGCAAGAGGATGTGTGCCACAGCAGCTTCTCGACCAGGAACCACCCCAGATCTTATACATGGTCCCTCCCCAAACACAGCCCCCAGGAAAGTCATAAGGGGTTGGATGAAGGCTGGAAGCTAGCACCGCCTCCACCCACCCAGAGGCTGCCATATACAGAAGAGGGACCTGAGCCTGGCTGGGGATCAACTGACAAACACCATGGAGGCACAGGTGCCTATATCCTGGAGAGGGCACACAAGGGCACAGTGGTCTGCATTGGAGGTTTCCATGAAGGCCATGAAACTCCACTGGTGCCCCCACTAACTCTCCCCAGCACCCACTGAATGCTTTGGTGTTGTCTATCATGTAAGGTTAACTGGAGCTCCACACATGCTGCTCTCTCCTCCCTTTCTCCTTACAGACACTCTTCCTGTCCATAGAGATTCAAGACCAGAGAGAACATGGCAGTATCTCAAATAGCAAATGATCTGTCTTGACTTAGACACATGTAGGAACTGACAGATTTATATTTGGCAAAATCCAGGATTTCATGGCACCACCTCCCTGACTGCACCCAGATCTCCATGAGTACAAGGAGAACTGCTGGAATTGTAGGATGGGTGTTTCTCAGATTGGAGAGCTTCCTGGAGGCCTGACATTTGAGAGACTGGGAGCTGCAGGGGTTTTTTTTGCATCTCCTTCAAAACCCAACAACAGGAATCAATGTACACATAGAATTCATTAACACCAATAGATGCGGTTGGTCAGTTAGCAATAGGGCCAAGGGGGAAGTGAGTAGCATGCCAACAGTTTCAAGGCCCCTTCTGCTTCTGGGAAATTTCCAGTAACATGACTGGAAATTGAAAATGACTTAAATATGGCTTCTGTATGGAAATAAAAAACGTATCAGAGTTGGGTATTTAGGGGCCTGCCTTGAAAATAAACTCTAGCTGACACGTGATGACAGCAACCAAATTGCACAGAGCTCTGTGAAAGGGTCTGGCTGGTTTCCAGGCTGTAAACGTCTTGAAGTTTATTCGGTCCAGAGAACTGAGGAAGTTTCCTAGGACTGAGAGTTTTGGGGAGAGTTGAGTTGGTGGTGCAGGCCTGTCATGCTATTTAGAAGGCTGAGGAAGAAGGATTGAGATTTTTAAAGCATGCCTGGGCTACAGGGTGAGTTTGAGAACCATTTGGGAAGTGTAGTGAAAACTTGCCTAAAGATAAATACTAAAGAAATGGAATGAAAATTGTCTTGGTAAGTGTTCTATTGCTGTGGAGAGACACAATGGCCAAAGCAGAACTTATAAAAAAGAAGGCATTTAATGGGGGTGGGGTTGCTTACAGTTTCAGAGGTTTAGTTTATTTTCATCATGACAGGGAACATGGCGGCACGCAGGCAGACATGGTGCTGGAGAAGTAGCTACATCTGGATCTACAGGCATCAGAAAGACAGAGCCGCTGGGCCTAGTTTGGGCTTTTGAAACCCCAAAGCCCACCCCTAGTGTTACACTTCCTCCAACAAGACTACATCTACTCCAACAAGGCCATACCTCCTGATCTCTCTCAAATAGTGCCAGTCTCTCAAGACCAAGCATTCAAATATATGACCCTATGCGGGCCATTCTCACTCAAACCACCACAGGAACATATCCCATTGGTGGAGCACTTGCCTGCCCTGCAGAAGGGCCTTAGCTCAGTTCTCAGTAGAGGAAAATAAAAGGTGCTGGGTATGACTTTAAGCTTTATTGGCATAGTTGTCTGAAATGTGCACTTCACTTTGTAGTGATCTCTAGACAGGCTTTCCCTGAAGCCTCATTCCTATGATGGTCAGGAGTTTAAAGCAGTACGTTGGACAAATGGGAGGGTGCTCGTGAATCACTAAGTCTGCTAATTTTTGCCAGCAACACATTTAAGACAATACTATTCTATCCTGACTTTTCACCGATAGGACAAGAGGTCAAGCTCAATTTAATAAGAATATTGAGCCAGGTCTTTGGGCCTCTGGGTGAAAACAGACCTATTACAATTTTTACTTAAATGACCTGCTTCCATGCAGATCCCCTTGGACGGTCTAATGAGTGGCTACAGCCCAGAAGAGTCAGGGACCTTTGCGATCCCCAATGCAAGGGCAGGACATTCTATTCCTCAGCCACTGAATTTTGTTCAGTGACTTGTCCTAAGGTCACACATTGAAAACAATGCATAGTGTTCAAAATGATTACCAAGAGATGGGACTACAGGGCATTTTCAACTCCCAAGAAACAAGCTAAACACAAAAAGCAAGTTTCTTTGAGAGAAGAGGTGCTGGCATCTGAGGCCTGGCCCTGCTAAATCAGCTCTGAGGGCATCGCAGAACCTGGAGGCAGCACAGCCAGGTACAGATGCATGCTGTTGTCCCTGCCCTTACTCCACCCCTTCTATTACTGGCATGTGTACTTGCTTCCTTTGCAAGAACTGGGTAGGGCCTTTGGACCCACAGACACCAGATCCTTCTCTCTTACTCATAGACCACAGAGACTCTGAGCCAATTTAACACATTTCATTTTCCATTATTTGACACTTCCGTACACAAATATTGCCTCATTTAATCCCCATGTAACCTTAGTAGGTTCTGCTTTACAGGTGAAATTGAGTTAAGAAGCTAACTTGGTCTCATTATATCTACAAGAATGGTCCTTCCATCATGGAATTCCACATTTCTATTCCTCACTGTTCTCTTCTAAGACACATACACACAGCAGTCGTTTGAGTGAGGATGTTTCCCACAGGCACAGCACAAGTGTGTGAATACTTGGTACGCAGTTGGTGGTACTGTTTGGGTGTCACTTGCTGGAAGACATATGTCATGGGGGATAGGTTAATGTTTCAAAGCCACACCTCATTCTCAATTATCTCTCACTACTTCCTGCTTGTAGTTTAAGACATAAGCTCTCAGATTGCTGTTCCAGCTGTCTGCTGCCATTCTTCCCCAACATGGTGGTGATGGAATCTTATCTTTCTGGTCATAAGCATAAATAAACCCTTCCTTCTATAAGTAGCCTTGGTCATGGTATTTTATCACAGCAACAGAAAATTAATACAATTCCCAAGAGTAGAATAGTGGTACTTATGTCTGTGAGTAACCAACAGCCATGTAATTAGATTTAAGGCCCATGTAATAGGCCAGAATTTATGCCTGGTCCTATGAATTTAAACAACTGTCTGTGGCTAGTGAGGTCATGAACTGTAGAGGAGAATCTACTACTGCCAACTTTCTAAACCAGTATAATTCCAAACTGCACTCTAAATACCTATCCTTATATCGATAGATCAATTCAGAAATCCATAACTGGTCAAAATGCAGACATTTCTCTGTGGGGTTTCCAGCTCCAAATGATACATCCACAATATAATCTCTATCATTGGACTTAGGAAAATTGAAGAAGAGGGAGCAGATTGATTGTAAGAGTCAGAGGACCAGGATGTCTGCTACAAACCAGTGTCTTCTATATATGACAGGGAGTTGCAACCATAAAATCTTAACAACATGGTTGCCTCAACCAGATCAGCCAATGAAAGCATAGGCTGACATTCCAATGAGCATGGGGGAAATCTGTGATAGATCCCCAAACCTAGATGAGCAATTAATTAATTGCTGCTAAGAGAGGGAAAATTGCTCTTCTTCCGGGATGAAGCCCCTAGTAGGTTATACACTCCTATGACACACACAAAAATATGAGCAACACTAAATGTACTAAGCAGGTTGTCTGTCTGTCTGTCTGTCTGTCTGTCTGTCTGTCTGTCTACCTTCAGGAGCGTTCCACTTTGTTTTTTAGGAGCAGGGTCTCTCACTAACCTAGAGTTTGTCAAGTAGGTTAGGTTAGCTGTCAAGTCGGTTCTGGGGACTGAACTGAATCTTTGAAATTGTCTTGTATATTCCTTATAAAAATTCCATTAAAAATGTCCAACTCATTACCAATTCTCACACACACATACACACACACACACACACACACACACACACACACACACAGTCAAAGCAAGAAAGTATAAGAGCCAAGCTACATTCCTAGTGGAACGACTCTGCACTTCTGTTCCTTGAGTCCCTGTGGGGCTCTGCCCCTGAAACACAGTGTGACACTGGTAGCACCCACTGCAGGTTCACAGAAAAGATCTCATACACACACACACTTTTAGCATCCTCAGTGAGACACACTCTTAGGGAACACTTGGTAGACTCAGGAGGTACTTGATTAGATGGTCTAGCTCAAGTGTTGGTTATTCTTCATTCTGAGCCCCAATGCCTTCTGGATAAGTCCTTGTCAGTCCCACCTGAGAAGGCACCATGCACTTACCATGGACCTTGTTTTACATGTTTGGAAGTTTAGGAGTATGAGAGCATGGTCTAGTTCCTCCTTGTTTTGATTTTTTAAGATAGTTTTATATGCATGAGTGTTTTGCCTGCAGGCATGTATGCCTTCAGTGGTCAGAAGAAAGCTTCGTTTCCTGGAACTGCAGTGATGGACTGTTGTGGCCATCATATGGCTGCTGGGAACTGAACCTGGGTCCCTGCAAAGCAGTAAGTGCTCTTCACTGCTGAGCAAGCTCATGTTGACCTCAATTCCAGCCTTCTCCCAAGTGTTGAGATTACAGGGGTAAGACCATTATGCCTGACTGGGCTTTCCTTGATGTTTGCTGCGTTCCAGAACAGGACACATCTTCCTATTCTTGGCAGGAACCTAGCTGAAAATTCCATCCATTAGAAACTGAATCATTATGTTGAATTCTTAGCCACTAATGTGACTGCAAAGATAATGAGGTTAGAAGGCTGGGTCCCTAAAGCAGGAGTATTAGTGCCCTTATAAAAGAGAGGAAGAGACAAGCCAGTCTCTCTCCGTGTGTGCGTGTGTGTCTTTCTCTTCCCCCTCATCTGTCTATACCACCCTCCCACTCTTCCTTCTCTCCATATCTATCCTAGACGTCATCTGAGGGCACAACGACAAGGTGTCTTTCTGCAAGTCAAGCCCCCTGAAAGGAACAGACACCTAGATCTGGAACTTTTGCCTTCTGGAACTATTAGAAAATAAATGTCTGCAGCACAAGCCCCAAATACTAAGGCTGCAACCATCAGTGATGCCAGAATCTTCCAAGTCTACTGCTAGAATGATACATTTCAATAATGACCCTAAGTATTAGAGAATTGATGCTTCCAAGACCAAACTGGCTCCCCTTTTTAATTCTATCTGAAACCTAGCCTCTCTTAGTTCTTCAGGATCAGCCAGCTTAGGCCCAAAAATCTCTGGCCCTCAAGGACATGGAACATAGAGAGGCATTTTCCATGATGGAATTTCCAGATGAGGAATCAGGCCATCTAATGAGGTGCAAGGTCAAACAGAAGAGGGCATGTACCATGCACATATGGACAGAGCCTGAGCTGCATCTGCAGCCCAAAGCAGGGTCCCAAGGATCCCCATGAAGCTGTGAGGCCAGAAGTTGAACTCATTACATACAAACTAGGCACTGATGAAATTACATGGATCTAGCTCCTGTCTCATCCCCTATCATTAAGGACAACTTCAATTACATTTGGTGGAAAAGATGATGATATTTCTGGCCAGGAGAGACAGTGATGGCTGAATCCAGGGCATCAGTAATGGAATGAGGCAGACAGGATGAAAGACATTTGGAAAAATGAATTACTGGGAGCTTTGACTGACTTGATTGTGTGTGCACATGCACATTTGAGGTTCATATGTATGAAGCAAATGCATACTTGTAGTATATTTGGAATGATGTATATCTGTGTGGTGCTACAGGTATGAAGGGTGTGTGGCTATATAATGTTAATGTGTGGTGTGGTATATGTACATGGGCGGCATAGTATTTACTGTGTGTGGCTGTGTGTATTGTGGAAAGGTCTCTGTGGTATAAAGGATATGTGGAGGGCCGGGTGTATTTGTTTGTATACATGATACAGTATGTGGATATGTGGTATGTGTGCATGTGGGTATGTAGTAGGTATCTCTATATAAGTAAACGTATACATTTATATGTGTGTATGTTTGAAGGTATTTATATATATATATATATGTTTGCATATATATGTGTGTGTGTGAGGGCATGAGTGACATTTATAGATCATGTTGTACATTACACAGTGCATGTGTGTACACATTTTCAGGTATGTAATACATATATGTGGGAGGGCATGAGTGCTATTTAAAGCATGTGTTCTAGCGTGTGTGTGTGTGTGTGTGTGTGTGTGTGTGAGCACGTGTGAGCGCGCACACGCGTGCTCTGTGTATTGTATGGATACACAGGTGTGGCAGAGAGAGGGAAACAGACAAGTCCCAGGAGTAATGAAGGCTCTCTGGGAAGCTCAGGATCCTAGCACCAATTAAACAACAGCACAAAGATGCTTTCCTCTCACTCTCAGCACAGCGGCCTTGCTGTACCCATCACAGGAGGCTGCTACCTGCCCAGTGCTAAGGGTGGAAAAGGGAGACCCCTGCTGGCTATCATCCCAAGACATCAACCAGAGTCCCCTAACTCAAAGCCATCTGCTTTCCCTTAGCCTTTCCAGATGGGCACAAAGCAAACTTAGCGAGCATTCAGTCTCTTATGCAGGCAGTCACTCTTCATCCATTTCACTTCAGCAGGTAGGGTGGTGCATCATCAGCTCACCCCTCACTACTGTGCAGCAGTCCCTCCCCAAAAAGAACCCGAGAGAGTGATAGAGCCTGGGTGGACACTGCCCCCGCTGCTTTGCCCCTGCCTCCCCAAGCCATGCTGCAGACAGAGGTGGTGCTGACCTGACTGACAGTTTTGCACTGATCCTTCTCTGGGTAGAACCACCATTGGATGAAGAGATAACTCCTGGGGAAACATTACTCCAGAGTGGAACCCTTACTTCTTTATAAACTAAAGCCTACACCTCCACAAGCACCTCATGAGCCCATGTCTCCTACATTTTCCAATTCAGTGTTCCATCTTCTCAAGATTGTTCAACAGCCAGTGCTGTCCCAGGAAGGTCCACTCACCCCAGAGGCCCCCAGGCCAGCACACTTACCTGAAGGGCTCCGGAGCCTACAACAGCAACTGCCCTTCAGTAATACCTTCCCAACAGCCACGCCAGCCACTGTGAGGTAATTTGAACGTAGAAGAGACAGAATTTAAATGACTTCTCATTTGCAGTTGTCCTTGTAGGACGAGAGAAGAGACAGCCTGGCAGGAACATCATGCAATGCTAATCTTAACTCCCAAGGAGGCATAAGCTCTGGGCCATTTTCATGGGCCAGAGAAAACTGTCCAGTTCCACCCAAGCCTGAACAAATTCCCAAAGTGCTTCAAGGGCCATGATTCATTGCCTTGGAAGCCCACCACTGAGAGCTGAAGTTAAAGGCACCTGAGAGGTAGGGCAGACGAGCTGTCCACAGCTTGTTTCAGCCTCCTACCACTGCCCCACAGCCTACTACCACTGCCCCACAGCCTCCTACCACTGCCCCACAGCCTCCTACCACTGCCCCACAGCCTACTGCCACTGCCCCACAGCCTCCTACCACTGCCCCACAGCCTACTACTACTGCCCCACAGCCTCCTACCACTGCCCCACAGCCTCCT
>JAQHUG010000279.1:2425908-2482066 GCA_028555095.1 Dicrostonyx torquatus | reverse complement strand
CCACTGCCCCACAGCCTACTGCCACTCCTTGCTCTCTCTAGCCTCATCATCATTCGGAATCACCACCTGGGCCAGGACATGTGGCACACCCATAATCTTAGCATTTGAGAGACTGAGGCAGGGGAATTAGGAGTTCAGGGCCAGCTTCTCTATACACATATATGCATATCGCATCTTATATAGTCTCTCAAGACCTCCCAACCAGATCCCCAGGGTCAGGACCACCCTAGAACTTCCTTATCAAACTCAAAGCAGAGGTAAAGTAAAAGAATGTAGAACAAGACCCAGACTGTGTACGTGCTACTGAGGATTCTCATGGCCTACATGAAGAGAACTCCATTCTGAAAGTGATGAAGCAAGCTGCAATGTACAAGAAGCATGCACATCCACATCCCTCCCTATGTCTGTGAAGCTGGCAAAAGTCATGTGGATGAGGACAATGATGCATGCATGCATGGGTCATGGATCAGAAGAAGGGCATTCTACTCACCATCTTGAACAATTTGCCTTGTATACATTGGGAATTCAATAAATCATTGCTTAAAGAAGACTGGGAAAGGAATGAACTATACGATTTCACACATGACACACCCTATACGTTAACAACAGCCCAGAGAAACACTGTTCACTTCTCCATAAACATTGGATCTGAGAAGTATATGTAACAAAGAGTTAGGTAAGGGAGGGCATACTTTGGTAAAAACAGGACTGGGGAATATTGGCTCCCATCTAAGTAATTAGTTCCTTGTTAAATGGAGCCTTCTCAGTCTTGGGTACATGGATGGGCACGGTAAATAATAATGAGAAAATGACAGAACACAGTATTTACCAAATTTATTGGATAAAAGACCTCCTCATTTTATTTTATGATTGGATACATTTTAACAACAGGAAACATAACTTGGGAAATTTCCAGTTCACCATTTTATACAGTTGTCTAATTTTAAAATGTTTTGATAAGTATGCATCTTCCAGAATACCCACACCAAATTATATTCTTGCCTCTGCCATGACATCTGGACCAGGAGCATCTACTGCTTTCTTGGAGATGCCTGAAAATATTTTTTCACTGGGAATTCTTGGAAACAGCCAGGGAGATCATCACAGTGTTCAATCAATTCTAAGATGTGATTAACTTGATAACAATGCAGAGAAAAAGAAACAAAAAGCACCAGGAGCATTGACTCTGAGGACTCTGCCCTGCCCAGTATTTAGCACTCCAGGAGATTAGATCCACAGTTGTTTGTGTGGATCTAATTTAACCACAATTAAATGTTTCATCCCACAAGTCACACATATAGGTCTGACTCACCACTCACAGGGTAGCATCAATCTTCCGGGTTCACTCTACCACAGAAGTTCAAGAGTCAGCTCTGACCACTTGTCACACAGGTGGGAGCTAGAACACTGGCAAGGACACTGATGATAACTATGGTGGGCTTGTTGCAACCCTGTTCATGTGACACTGTTCAATGAACTCTGTTCAGTGTTAGCACAACTAACAGGTAAAGAATGACCTTAACATTATTGAGAATCAAATTCTAAATATTATACTTAAGTTCTCTTCATGTATGTTGAGTAGTTTTTTTGTTGATATGAATCCATCCATGCAAACAATGGCTAAGTGGGTGTTCATAATTCCACAGTTCTAGACAACCAGTCCACCTTGACGAGGCTGTTATAAACTCCCAGCTACAGGAATCACATTTTCTGTCTCCAGATGGACATAGTCAGCATCCCTCAACACCTGTTCCCTGTCCCTTATCAGAGGTATACAGAATTCCTGAGCCCTGAAGCTACCTTCTAGCACACCCCAATCCTGAGATAGCATGCTATGCTTGTAATCACACAAATCCACGGAATGTGGAAACTCCTTACAACAACCCCTGCCGTGATGGAGCAGAAAGAACAGTTAAGACAGGCCTCTGGCCAGACAGGGTCAGAGATATGCCAGAGCAGAGATTGGGGAACAGGTAGAAGATAGATCTTGCTGCAGGAAATAGGGACCCTGTCATTTCTCAGTGCCAGATGTGTGTGACCCTTCACATCTGTTTTTCCATGTCCTAAACACAGCAATTCCTCATGGGCAACAAGAATGACATGGGCATGGCCATTCTGTCTCCCAGTTGAGCAAATGTCCTTCTACCCACAAGGAACTAGTTCAAGGTTATCTGGATAATTTGTATCTCAGTACACTGGGCACCCAGTGCTTCTAACTCTTCTGCATCAGCCCTCCACCAGTGTCTGAGAGGAGCCAGAATATCTTGCAGCAGTTTCCTTTGTGACTACCTTCAGACAAGGTCTGCTAATACCCAGCATGAATGAGATTTGAGACAGTGGTTGGACTATTCCAACTAATTTCTTGCTTGTTCTATCTAGTTTTTGGTTAATCTCACAGAAACTAGAGTCATCTGAGAGGAGGGAAAACTCATTAAGAAAATGGCTCTATAAGATCAGGTTGTAGGCAGGCAAGCCTGTAGGGTACCTTTTTAATTAAGTATTTATGGTAGAGGGTCCAGCCCATTGTGGGTAGTGACACCCTTGGGCTAATGGTCCTGGGTTTTATAAGAAATCAGACTGAGCAAGCCATGAGGAAAGAGCCAGTAGGCAGCATCCTCCATGTCCTCTGCATCAGCTCCTGTCTCCAGGTTCCTGCCCTGAGTTCCTGGTTCAGCTTCCCCCAGTAATGGACTTCTAAGGTATAAAAATGAAACAAATATTTCCTCCCCAGGTTACTTTTGGTCATGTGTTTTATCACAGCAATAGAAACCCTAACTAAGACACTGTCTTCTGTCAGAAGATGAAAAGCAGTAGCATCTTTACAAGTCTCATTAATGAAGCAACATGGGTCTTGGGTCCAACTGAACACATATATCTCAAGTGTGTTCTTGAAGTACACCAAAGAGGTATTCTATTGTTTTCTTTACAAGAGGTGGGACAAGCTATATATAATACTAAAGCATTCCCCTTTATCCATGGATATGCAAACCAAGACAACACTGGATACTTGAGCCTTCAAATAATACAATGGCACACATATATGCATATCTATTATCAAGTGTAATTTATAAATTTGACAAAATAAGAGATTAATTTCTATTGATAAAATTGAGCAATCAAAATGCCTTATAATAAACATTTTATGAGTCTTCTCTCTGTCTCGAATTTGTTACTGTGCTCAGGTTTTCATTTCATGCCTTCTCTTTTGAAGGCATATTCAAATATCTAGACTCATTGTTCCTGCACTTGGAAGTCATTATGAAATAAAACAACGGTTATTTGACTCCAAGAATGGTGAAACTTCAAGAGTTAATGTTATAATACAATCTGGCCCATGCACAGGTATATCCACGTATACACTGGGTAAAGGAGTGACTCCCTTTCAGGTAAGGTGGTATGCAATTACACCACACGATTTAGGACAGCATACAACTTCATACTTGGGAATCATTTCTGGAGTTTTTCACTTACCCATTTAAGAGTGCGATTGATCTTGAGTACTAAAACTAAAAAGCAAAACAACAAATAAGCAAGATTACAGTATATGTTGACTAATATTGATTTTCAACTTGACAAGACTTAGACTCATCTAAGAGACAAGTATTTGCTCATGGTTATGGTAAAAATTTCTAGACGTCATTAACTAAGGTGGAACGATCGCCCTAATATGGAAGCATTATTCTATGGACCACTGCTAGGAAGCTTGGCACTTTTCAAATTCATTATTAGTAACATCAGGTAGGAAGAATGCATGCTTAGCCATGGGTCCATAGAATGTAGGGATCTGTATGTCATTTCCAAAGGATTCACCTAATAGATAAAAGTTATCTAACACAGTGGCAATAAGTGGCCCCTTAGAGGCTAAGGTAGCCTAAGACATTAGGTAATTTTGCTCTACAATTATAATATTTTATTTCTCTACGGTCACTGAAGTTCTTATCAGTCAATCAGCCTGTAGCATGCTTCCTGGAAATTTAGTAACAGTATGCTATATGACTGGGATAAGTTTAGTTACAAGAAGGAATAAGTTCTCATGTTCAGCAGCACAAGAGGTTGCCTGTGTTTAAAAAATTTATTAAGTATGTTATGAAGAACTGGAAGAGAATGGATCAATAATTCCAGACACAAAAATGACGTTTTAAGGAGGCAGAAATACTAACTGCTGATCTCTGAAAAACCCAAAGCTTGCTTTCCCTTTGGGTCTTAGTGAGTCAGAGCATGCTCCTAGTTGTTAAAAGCACAAACCAACTCTTGATAGAAATTTGTACTTCAAGGTTTTTGTTAATTTCTGTGAAAAACTAAGAAGATGGATCACTGCCCTATCCTATGCAGGGTGCAGAGTCTCAAACCTCATTACTTGCATAACTATGCCCGCACAGAAATGCACTAGCTCCTTGTGCTTACACCTGTTGTCCACCTGCCTCACACAGTCACACACACAGGTATCACACTGCCAAGGTTCAAGTGCACATGAGCTTCAAAGTCAATGGGTCAAAATTTAAATTCCATGACAAACTATGAAGAGATGGTCCTGTACTTCATGAAGGATATTAATGCTCTTATAAAAGATATTCCTCAGAGATGCCTCCCTGTTCCAGCCAGGTGGGTCACAATGTTCACCCTTTTTACTCTTTTGCCTTCCACCATGTGAGGACACAGCAAGGCACCCCTCATGGAGCAGAGAATCTTTGTTACTCATAGAATCAGTGATGCCTTAATCATGGTTTTCTCAGCATCCATAACTATGAGAAATAAATGTCCATTTCTTATAAATTACTCTGTATTTTGTAACAACACTGAGAGGATGGGGTAAGACTGCCTGTCCTGGGCTAGAGGCTATCCTAAAGTCAGTTTTTTCTTGTTTCTTTTATTATTATAATTTTTAAAATTTTAAAGACATTTTGATCATATTCTTCCCCTCCCCCAAGTCTTTTAGATCCACCCTACAAGCCAAATTCAAGTCCTTTTTTAAAAAACAAACAAAACCCAATAAAATGGCAAATACCCCTAAACCAAGAAAACCACATCTAAATGGGGTCCTAGAGTTGAAAATGAAAATTTAGTTTCCTCTAAGGGAGTCTCACTGGAGAGACACACTATTCTTCAGGGTATTCTTATGCTTAGCATTAGATAGTCAACAGAGATGAACTCAGTGGAAGTCCTTGTCTCATAATGTTATGCCAGGACTTTTATTTTTAAAAATTTTATATGATTTTCTTTTATATATACAATAATTTTTCTCTCTTTTTATCATATAGGTGTTTTGTGCATATATTAAGGTTTCCAATTTGGTGTTTTGGAATTCCTTAGTATACAAATGTGTGGGTCTCTGTTTCTTGTGCCTTCTCTTGGACTATTTTCCTTCTGTTCATTTGCTTTGTTCAATTCTGATGTGTTAAGTTTTTGTCTTAGTATTATTTTAATTTAGTGTGATCCCTTTGTTGTCTAATGGAAGACAGAACAGGAGTGGATACAGATGGAAGGGAAGGTGGGGAGGAACTGTGAACAGTAGAGAAAAGTGAAATAGTATATTATGTGAGAAAAATCTATTTTCAATAAAATAGGGAAGAGCCAAAACCCCAAAGTGTACAGGATCAAACAGGTATAGGAAAATGATGTTGATGTAAGCCCACAAGGACTCTCCACATACGGCAGTCTCTACACCAGCTTTGTGGACACCAACCTGGTGAAGATTGACAGGTTGATTTCACTCATATGCCTACTCATTAAAAAAAAAAAACAAAAAAACAAAAACTCTGTTACCTCTTAACACTTGTGGACACTTTTACAGGATGGATAAAACTGTTTCTGGTCTCCAGGGAAACAGCAGATATGGTGGCTCAGGTTCTCCTGGACCACATCATTCCTTGGCTTGGTGTCCCATGAACCATCCAGACGGACAATGGGCCAGCCTTCACTTCCAGGGTCCTGGAGCTCATGTCAGAAGCTCTCAACATCTCCTGGAAATTCCACACCCTCTACCATCCACAATCCTCAGGAAAGGTGGAGAGGGCCAATAGACTCATCAAACAATTAACCAAGCTCTTGATTCAACTCAGGTTATGTTGGCCCTCCCTTCTCCCCATTGCCCTTATTCGCCTCAGGGACATCCCACGTTCCCCTACGGGCCTGAGCCCTTTTGAGTTGCTTTATGGCAGGCCCTTTCTCCTAAACCATCATCTCTCAGTCCAAACTCCCCCACTGACAGGGTACCTACCCTACCTCTCCCTTTTAAGGTCCCTTCTCCATTCACATGCTGACAGTTGTCTCCCTGCCCCCACACCAGTGGACCCTAATGCCCCTAAACCTGCCCTGCTCTCCCCAGAGGACAGAGTACTCCTCAAACAGTTAACTCAAACCTCCATGGACGGGACCTCACACAGTAATCCCCACCACCCCCTCGGCTGCCAAGCTCCTGGGACACCCATGCTGGTACCATCTCTCTAGGCTCAAGCGGACACCTACTCAGGACACTTTGTCTGTCCAGCAGACAGGACCTTCCACCCTCCAGTTTTCCAGGATGCCATAATGAAGGGCCTACCTGCTCCTCATCCTGGTACACTCATCTTTGGTAATAGCAATATTTTTTTTCCTAGACACCTGCCTTCTCACCTCCCCCAAGGAACAGATGCCTGATGTCTCTGGGGTGACAGCCACACATCTCGCTGAGCATGGACCCACCAACACCTGTCTCTCCCCCTTCCTCACATTGCCCTATGTGCCCGCAAGAAGTAGCCAGATTTGAGTCAACGCCCCTTTTTCCTAAGAGAGCCTAAATGTTAGTCAAAATATCACCTCAGCTTCCCTTATACAAACAATCTGGAATGTAAGCCATGGTCTCTGGCCTCCACCTTTGAAGGCCCGTCCCTGTGCCTGCCAAGTCTTGATCCTTCCCCATAGGAGGGTCAAGACAAGCTCACCAAATCTTGACCACACCTTCAGTCTATTTAAATGCTTCCCTGGAAAGTTTCCTCATGGTCTCTTTTCCTTCCCCGTGGTGATCATGTTAGTTGCCTCCCGGTTCCCCCTTGGGGCTACCCGAGAGCGCAGGAATCCCATTAAACCTGGATATTTTTTAATTTGGCTTGTTGTGATTTGGCTTGATTGGGATTTTTGCGTCTGCAGAGAGCTCACATTAGGAAAACTCCTAACAGTTGATTCTACTTTTATTTACAAAGAAAAATAAAAGGAAATTATTACTTTCTTTTTTGACAAAGGACACTATGTAGTCACTGGTAATGCCTGCCGAATATGTGTAGCTTCTGCCTTGTCCATATAGATGAGGTCATGGGTCTTGCCTACATGCTAATAAGGAGAAGGCAGAGGTGGCTTGGTCCCTCATGTGGGAGTCTGAGAGCTGCTTGACCCCCATGATGTCTCTTTCTTGGCCAACAGCAAGGATTTGTGCTACTCTGGCTGACATCCCAGTGGCTCTCACTGACCAAGAGTAGACAAGAAGCAGGAGTAAAACAGAAGCTTCTGCAGCCCTCTATGATTTTCACATTGTCTACTATGAAAGCATACCAGGACTTACTGTGATTAGTACAGAAAGGGGCACATGTCAGAAGTCTACTGCTATAAAATAGCATAATAACTCTGGTATTGGGTTGGGTTTCGGCAGAACTATTTCCTCTGAGTCACTGGATGACAAATGTCACACTGGAATGGAAGAGGTGAAGGACAGACTGTTGTCCCAGTGGCAGAATTGGGGACTTGAAAAGGTAATACAGGAGATGTGTGAGTCCACATAGAAACTGCATGCTTAGAAGCAGAATGTTGTAGGATATTTTGATCACATTCTGATGCTTCTGAGACTGTCAATAAAGTTTGCTTTGCATGAGAAGGTGGAACTAGCTACTAGCTGACCAAAATTAGCCACAGAGCTTTTGGAGGACAGAGAACAGATAGACACAGGAAGTAGTAGGGTGTGGCTTAGAGCAAGTCTCTGCCTTTTTAGATTGAGAAACAAGGGGGGAGGGGGAAGGGAGGAGGGAGGAGATATCACTGGTCACTTCTTTCATCATTCAGTTTTTTGGGTTTTTTTGTTTTTTTTTTTTTGTTTTTTTTTTTTTGGTTTTTCAAGACAGGGTTTCTCTGTGACACTGGAGCACGTCCTAGAACTAGTTCTTGTAGACCAGGCTGGCATCGAACTTACAGAGACCCGTCTGCCTCTGTCTCCCAAGTACTGCGATTAAAGGTGTGTGCCACCACCGCCTGGCTCATCATTCAGTTTCTTACCCTGATAGTTGACTCCCGAGTTTTTATTGATAAAGAGTAATTAGATAAAAGTTCCATTGGCACCCGTGCCGTATGTAGTCAGACTTTTTTGGGGGGGGGCTACCAGCTCATAAAAAAAAAAAAAACTCAACAGAAACTTGTATTAATTAGCTCAGCCTTAGCTTAGGCTTGTTTCTAACTAGCTCTTATAACAAATTAACCCATTTCTATTAATTTACTTTGTGTCTCATGGCTTTATTACCTCATGTCCATATTGCCCATCCTGTTTGCTCTGTATCTCCTGGCATCTCTGCCTTCTTCCCAGTGTCCTCTCTGCCTGGAAATCCTGCCTAGCTATTGGCCATTCAGATTTTTATTAAACCATTCAGAGTGACATATCTTCACAGTGTACAAAAGGATTATTCCACAACAGCAGAAGTGAAAGGAGGCAGACAGTCCATAAATTTAGAAGCTTACCAAGTTAGAAAATGAAATAACATTTCATCTTAAAATATTAAGAAATAAGTCCAAGGATGGGCTTTATACTACAAAACCTAATGTTTTTTAAAGTGCTTAGGAGAGAAGTCATGGTCTCATGGATGCCAGGCCAAGTGCTCTGACCCCTGACCCCAGCCCTAGGACATTAAACTTAAAGGGAAGCAGTAAAGCTCGACAGAACCTTAACACTGCTATGAAAACTGTGAGGAGGCTAAAAGTCTAGAAATTCATTTAAGATGGACAAAATGACTTGATATAACACCTAAAAATTAAGGGTTAGGCATTTGTGCCCAAGCCTGGTAGGCCCAAGCAAGCTGTAGGTTAGATGCAAGAGCATATAAAAAAGGAAGAACATTTTGGTCAATCTTTTGTGGCTCTCAAATTACCAGAAAAATTTTAATCACTAAGTTTCACTTATTAGTTCACAGGGGTGCTTTGTAAAAGCTTGGAGGGAAGAGAATAATAAGGAGGATTGTCTAGAACAACGCAACAGAATCTGGAAGGATAGACGCCAACAGTGGTTATCTGTGATGAAACTTGAGATTTTGATGGATTTCACTCTACCCACACAATTTGTCCCTGAATGATGGGATACTCTGTTCATAACTCAAAACATGCTTTTCATCAGACTTATATATGTGTATATTTTAGTATATGATATATAAGTACTTACAAATATTTTTATCTGTATCACATTTCTTTATTCATTTTTATGTTGGTGAACGTTTATATATATATTAATCGATTTTTATTGCGCTCCTTAGAGCACAATTGATTGGTTTAATAAAAATAATAATAATAAAAAGCTCTGCTCCCCTCCCTGCCTCTCCCTTCCCCTTCAACCCTCTCCCAAGGTCCCCATGCTCCGAATTTACTCAGGAGATCTTGTCTTTTTCTACTTCCCATGTAGATTAGATCTGTGTATGTCTCTTTTACAGCACCTATTGTTGTCTAGGTTCTCTGGGATTGTGATTTGTGGGATGGATTTCTTTGCTTTATGTTTAAAAACCACTTATGAGTGAGGACATATGATAATTCTCTTTCTGGGTCTAGGTACAATTGGCAATCTTACCAAAAGCAATCTACAGATTCAATGCAATGCCCATCAAAATCCCAGAAAAATTCTTAACAGACCTTGAAAGAACAGTACTGAACTTCATATGGAAAAGCAAAAAACCCAGGATAGCCAAAACAATCCTGTACAATAAGAGAATTTCTGGAGGCATCACAATCCCTGACTTCAAACTCTAATACAGAGGTACAGTACTGAAAACAGCCTGGTATTGGTATAGAAACAGACAGGAGGACCAATGGAGCCTAATCAAAGACCTGGATATTAATCCACACACTTTAGAAAACCTGATTTTTGACAAAGAAGCAAAAAAAATCAAATGGAGAAAAGAAAGCATATTTAACAAATGGTGCTGGCATAACTGGATATCATCAAGCAGAAAAATAAAAATAGACACATTATCTATCACCATGCAAAAAACTCAAGTCCAAATGGATCAAAGACCTCAACATAAAGCCAGCCACACTGAACCTCATAGAAGAGAAAGTGGGAAGTACACTTGAACGCATTGGCACAGGAGACCACTTCCTAAATATAACTCCAGCAGCACAGACACTGAGAGAAACAATTAATAAATGGGACCTCCCAAAACTGAAAAGCTTCTGTAAAGCAAAGGACATGGTCAACAAGATAAAACGACAGCCTACACAATGGGAAAAGATCTTCACCAACCCCACATCAAACAGAGGACTGATCTCCAAAATATACAAAGAACTCAACAAATTGGTCATCAAAAGAACAAGTAATCCAATAAAAAATGGAGTACCGACCTAAACAGAGAACTCTCAACAGAGGAATCTAAAATGGCTTAAAGACACTTAAGAAAATGCTCAACATCCTTAGTCATCAGAGAAATTCAAATCAAAACAACTATAAGATTCCATCTTATACCTGTAAGAATGGCCAAGATCAAAAACACTGATGACAGCTTATGCTGGAGAGAATGTGGGATAAAGGGAACACTCCTGCATTGCTGGTGGGAGTACAAACTGGTACAGCCCCTTTGGATCTTAGTATGGTGATTTCTCAGAAAATTAGGAAACAACCTTCCTCAAGACCCTGTAATACCACTTTTGGGCATATATCTAAAGGATGCTCAATCGTGCCACAAGGACATGTGCTCGGCTATGTTCACAGAAGCATTGTTTGTCATAGCCAGAACCTGGAAGCAACCTAGATGCCTTTTGACTGAAGAATGGATAAGGAAAATATGGTACATTTACATAATGGATTATTACACAGAAGAAAAAAATAACAACATCTTGAAATTTGCAGGCAAATTGATGGAGCTAGTACTTAACAAATATTAAGTAACATGGTATCTAACATTCTATAACATATTTTGAAGGTTAAAATTCTACCTCCAGTAACATGGCTTTGTGATTGCCTCTCAGGCAGACAAGCATTTTAAACACTTAGTCCTTGGGCTCAGTGTATGGGTAGTGCCTTCCTCACAACAGATGGCAGGATATGGAATCTGAGGGGCTGAATACAGTTCTTGCTTTGTATGTCACCTACCAGGACTGGTCACAACAAGCTTGCTCTGGTCCTGTTCTGCCTTTAAACATTTTTGTTGTCTGCTTCTGCCTACAGCTACCTAATATCTTACATCACAAGCAAAAGCAGTGGAAATTAATGATAATAAGAATCAGACAGAAATCAGTAAATCCTCACAGCGGCAGGGCAATAGAGGCAACACATCACTACCAAGAGCAGACGAGGCCATCTCCACACGTAAGGGAGAAGCACTACCTATTGCTTTCTACTGCTGTAACGAGCACTACAGCTATATACAGCTTCGGGAGGAAAGGTTGTATCTCATTTCACAGTTTCTAGTCCACCATGATGCGAAGGCAGAAAACCAGGAGCAGTAACGGGAACAGAGGCTATGGGGGGACACTGCTTACCATCCTGCTCCCCAAAGTCCACTCAGCTTGACTTTTTATAGACTGAAGCCCACCTGCCCAGGGGTGGCACTGCTCACAGTGGGCTAGAGCAAGACTGTCCTAGATACTTGCCCGCATGCCAGTCTTGTGGAGGCATCTTCTTAGCTGAGGCCCTCTCCCCAGGATGACTTTATTTTGTGTCAAGATGACCAAAAATAAGCAGCATGGTATCCCACATCAGGAATTAAATACTTAATTTTTCCCTTAAAATGGCAAGCCAGAACTCAGTGTTTTCATCCACTCATTGTTCTCAGGGTTTCTTTAGGCAGTGTTCTTCATTGACTATTTTCCGAGCTTTAATTTGTACTTACAATTCTTCCAGGGCACAGTGACATTGATGGAGCCATTGGCGTTGATCTGTGCAGCATGCCAAGCACTGTGTTGAATGATTGGCATTCATCTCCTCATTTTAATAGTAACCATCCTTCAGTCAGGGCTAAGGAAAACAGCATTTGTTGTCTTCATACACACACATAGCTCTTCTATGCAGTCTTTGTTCCCTTGCCTAGCCAGGTACTCAGCCAGCAAGTTTGACAGCAAGTTTGTCTTTGAATTTGGTATCTGAGTTCAGAAAATTAGTTTTATTTATTAAGCAGCTTTATTATGATATACTATACATAAGCAGACTATTTATCGATTTAATACATAAATAGTTCATAGGATTTTATCATAATCACAGAGTGATACAACTATAAGAACACTCTAAATTAAGAACATTTCTGCCACCCCGAAGATACCTTGTGCTCCTCAGTCACTGGCCATTCCTCTGAGGCTTCTCAGCCTAGGCAGCTACTAATGTATCTTATCACTCTATAAATGTGCCATTTTTCTCATGTAAATAGGCTCACACAGTGTGAAATTTTTTGTAGCTGGACAACTTCACACAGCATGTTTTCAAGAGCCAACACTTATCAGTTTTTCATTTCCTCCGTAATATGTCATTATATACCACAGAACATGATGTGCCTTGTACATTAAATTCTAATTATCCAGGCATTGGTGGGTAGACATTTGGATAGGATCCATCTGTGGGTTATTAACACATAATGCTCACTCAGGATGAAGCTTTCTGTGGCCATGTGCTTTTGCATTTTTTCTGCATGTACCTGGACATGAGAGTGCTGGGGTAGATGGAAATTCTGTTTGTTTTTTTAGGAACTATTCAGCTGCTTCCACAGAGATGCAGCATTTCAATTCTCATCGGCAATGCAGGGCAGCTCTGACTTCTCTACTAACACTTGTCTTTTTTTCATTACAGCTATCCTACTGGGTGAGAAGTGGTATGGCATTATGATTTTGATTTCACGAGTCCCTGGTGACTGATAATACTTTGCATTTTTTGTGCTCATGGGACACTGTGTCTTCCTTGCAGAAATGCCTATTCAAGTACTTTTCTTAATTTTTACTGGGCTTTTTAAAGACCTGAAGTATAAGATACTTTAAATACATATACTGGGTGTAGGGCTTTCACTAGATAGAACTTGCTGATATTCTCTCCTGTTCTGTGGGTTGTCTTTCACAGCTTCAAAGGTGACATTTGTAGCAAGAGTCCAATAGATGTGGTGGTCCACTAGCTTCTTTTTTGTTGTTGTTTGAGTACATGTAAACTGAAACAGCCAAGGCAGGTTCCATGAGAAAACTCAGGAAGACTCAAACAGCAGGGAAATCATATAACGAGATCCAAGCCGCATGGGGTGGGCACTGGCCTGGGTTCCCACAGCAGGCCTCTGTTGGGGTTCATCTGTTCTGAATGTCTCATCTCCTGGCTTTCTTCAGTCCTCACAGTGTGAGTCCCTTCTCCATCCATCTCCTACTGGTCACCAATAGAAGCATGGTCTCATGCTTCACACAAATCATGGTCACAAAGAAGCAACCAAAAAAAAAAAAAAAACAGAAAGTGAGATGGGAGAGACTCCAAGATGGTCTCGTCTTGAGGTATTGCTCTTGCTCCCGGATGAGTACAGGCTGGTGCTCCCTGGGCACCCTATGTTCCCATTCACTGAGAAGGAGCACCACAAACCCAGACCCAAGTCTCTTTATTTGCTGAGATCCACAGAAAATTTTCTTTAAATTGACCACTGCAATTGTCAATGATGGGGACTACCTACGGCCTGTGGTGACGTCACTTAAAACCCTACCAGGCTTGTGGGGACCATATGGGTAAACACCAGAAGCACATTACGGTCAAGTTCCAGAAAATATCTTTGTACAAATCCGAACTAAAGCAGAGAGTAGGAATGTGTGCCCTCAGGAACATCCAAATTTTCATAGATAATATCTGACCCCCAAGCCTCATGAAGAAAAAAAAAACCCTTCAATCATAAAATTCTCCTATATGGAAAATGTCTAAGATCTAATGTACCCTTTTCTACCAACCTACAAAAAGCACAAAGGAATTTAAAAAAAATCAAACAAACAAACAAAACAACAAAACCTTGGCCAGCAGGGCATGAATCCTGAAGTTTAAAACAATATTCAAAAGATACACTGGCAACATATTACAAACTATCATCAGTCTCTTTGAGGCTTGTGGGTCAAAGAGAAAAAAAAACAAGATTCACAGAGCCCTCATTCTGGACAATACGATGGAAACCTCTCTTGAACATAAGCAGGACCCTGACCACATTCACCAGAAATATCCCTCGGCTGGGCTTCTGGGAAGGGGTCTGTCCCAGCTATCGGTGCAAATACAGACAGCAACATTCTTCACATGACCCAGGAAAGCAGAGGTACTTTGTACAGAATGACAAATCTATATATGTGACTGTCAACATGCACCATCTTGCCATCAAACAGATACTTCAATTACTCATAACCCTGCTCCCAGGCATCGCCACGTCTGTGACATAGCCACCCTCAAGCAATGAAGACATGAGTAGAGGTCACAAGAGTATTTCGCTTAAGACCCAGCTCATGGATGCCACTTCTGCAACCTTCAGGGAAGACTTTCAAATTATTTTCTTTTCAAGTCAATACAGACTAAGGTGTTGGCTGTGAATTTTATGTCTCTGACTGCACTTGTATCTGAAGAAATCTCTGAGAACGACTTATGTGGTTTATCAGAAGATGCCAGAATACCAAACTGCCTGGCAAATCCTACACTATAAAATGTGGGTTTCATAACGGTTCCAAAAGTCAGTCTATGCTAAAAATATTACATTTAAAATAAAAATATTTCCTGGGAGACATTCTACTATGCCATTAACTTTACATCTTTAAAGTTCTTTTTCTCTTCTTTCCTCTCTTCCTGTCTCCCTCCCATCACTTCCACCCTTCCCTTTGTAACTCATTTACTGATTCGTTCATCCATTCACCTGGCCTTATTCATTCATTGATCACCTCCCAGATAATTCTAAAAGCTTGTAAGAAAGGAAAAACCAAACCCATACCAAAAAACTCTAAGATGCAGTTCAAGCCCTGAAGAGTGCAGTATGGGACAGGATTACCCAGTGGAGAGACCATCCAATAAAGGATAAGTAAAAAGGGAAAACTCAGCGGTCTGGGCATAATGTGGGTGGTATACCATGTTCTGTTTCTAGAACACAATTCTTTGTTCAGGGTCAGGAACCATATTTCCCTAGCCACGCTGGCTTCAGCTCAGCATTCAGGCCTTCTCCATGCAATGCTTCAGAGAGGCCTTTCTGAGTGAAGTGGTAATTTCACCTGATAAATCACCATAGCAACATGTGTCACCATTGCCATGATGTTCCACTCACAAGTGCCAGCTCAGCAGGTATTCACCACACCTCTAGCATACTGCCCACTTTCCTACAAGGGTAATGAAAGAAAGAATATGACAGCAAAACAGAAAGCTCACTGAAGTTCATGAAAACACTTCCTTCCCTGAGATAGCTTGCTTCAAGAGTAAAGGTAACAAGAATGCTGCGAAAACCTTAAAGTTAGAGGCCTCATTATTAAAGTGACCATTCTGAACAGAGACCATTGGCTCTTTCGTTTCTTAAAAAATGTAAGAACGAAATATATATGTGTGTGTGTGTGCGTTATGTATGTATGTGTATGTCTATGTGTGTACACACACACACACACACACACACATATATATATATATATATAATATATATATATATATATCTTTTGTGCCCTCAAGTGATTGGCTTCAGACCTCCTACAGACACAGTATTTGTAGATACTCCAGTTCTGACATAAAAAGGCCAAGCATCTATAGAAAACCTAGCACATGATCTTGCGTGTTCTAATTCATCCCCATCCAACCTCAACAGTAGTTATACTGCACTGATTAGGAAAATTGGCCAGAAGGATGTGTGCACATGTTCAAAAGCAACATTTGAAGTCCAGATCTGAGGCTGCTGGGCTCAATGGGATGCAGAGCCTATAGCTATAGAGGGACGACCCTACCTTATGTGTTCCTTCTACTTCCCCATCAAGACTTTCCTAAGGTATACTATGATGTGCAAGGCTGACGCCATTTATATTATGAGCTAAAACATAACTCCGGCTGGCAGGTCTTAGTCTTACATTAAACATACCCAAGGTTCATTATCACCAGCAATGCCACACTCTGTACTTTGGTTCCTTAATCCTAGTTGGGTTAGATTTTGACATCCAACAGTTTTATCCCAAATGCTTATTCAAAAAGACTCACAGAAGCTCAGTTCCCTGATTAATAGCATGTCTGTGAATGTTCTCCCAGCCGTTTCTTAATACTAGGGTAATTTCGCTAGATAAATTACCCCTCCCCATAGCATGTCTCATGTTGGTGGATACAGGCTGACCCAGCCTGATCCCACTGCCTCTGTTTGTACTTGGATGGTAGGTGAAGAGCCACATGACAAAGGGGAAATCACCTGGAATCACTGATCAGCCCTGGCCACTCTGCAAACTTACCTAAATATCATCACTTCTTTGAATGGCAGTCAGGTCTGGCATGCACACTGATGTGGTTTTCTTACATTACATATAAAATTAATTTCCTCCCATTTTTCTAAGCTCTTTCCTAGGAAACTGGATTCTGGTGACCCTTTGTTCCCATGTACAATGTCTTCAAGTCACACATGGCATAAACTCTCCAAGAAGATCCAGTCTGTGGTTTCCCAGTTAGTTCTCAGTCAGTGTAATTTTACTGTTTCCTGCCTTCACCACCTTAAGTCTGCAGTGGCAGCCTTATTTTCTTCTGTTTCTCTGAATTCTCTAAGTCTTTGGTACTCAGTTGTGCTTTAGAAATACCACTGCTAATATGTTCTTTGAGAGGACAGGAATTTACTTTTCTGAATTGTTGCATTGGTCTCTGAATCTTCCATTTCCTTTTTGTCTTTTGCTTATGTTTTTCATTTTCTTTTTCTGCTTTCTCTGCATGCTAATTAATTTGTAGTCCTTAGTCACCTTGGAGTGGAATCTACACTTCATGGAAGGATAATATGGAATGACTTGAAGAAGCAAGGGAAAGTTTACGATCCTGATTCAAAAATGTCTGAAATAGTTTCTCCCTGTCTGCTTTACTTTGCTTTGACCTGGGAACCTGTCTCCTTCTGTTTGGGCTCTTAAATATTGGGGTGGTTAGTAACAAGGCTCCTATTACCATATGCATCAATGAATTGCTGATAGGCCCATATCTCCATCTCCTGTTTCTTTTGGGCAGGTCCCTAAGTCAGGAGCCAGATGCTACACACCATCAATGGGAGACAGCCTAGCCACTATTTGGTTGCCTCTGAACACCTAATGGCATTAAACTAGCTAACTATGTCCAATGACTCCCAGAGAGTTGAGGATGGTGAAATGGCATCACAAACTGTGAGATGGGAGTGGAAGATTACAGAAGTCAAGGCCAATCTCCTTGACAGTGATACTACACTTGAGGCAGGACCAGTTGATACACTGTAATTTCTTATACCTCCAATAACGTCCTACTCAAGTGTGTCCCAGCACTATGACATGTAAGGGCCAAGTTTTGGGTGGGTAGAGCTACCCACATACTTTATTCCTCATCTGTGCCTTTTTTAAAACACACCTTTAAAAGATGAAGGAAGGCTTCATTCATTTTTAATCTTGGTTTTTATCAACTTTGGTTTACTACAGGATAGTAGTTCCAGGGACACGACAGGATACCAGATGTGGGTTATTACTGTAAAGATGCCAAGTGCTCCCAATATTTGTCAGCTGCACAAACATGAAAGCCTCAGGCACATGAAACATGGACACTGCAGAGTCCATCCGTGTGGACTCTGGCCATCACCCCTGGGAACAAAATCCCTCTCAGTTTTCAAGATCATACTCTAGCATAAGCGACTGTGCCACAGGCTGTGTGGAACTGACAACCTAAGCAGACCTCCTCAAAAGGCAAGAGGCTGTCCCTCAACACCTACGTCTGTGACCCGAGACCCATGTATACTACCCCACAGCCAGGACACTCCAAAGAGTCCTCTATGTCATCCCTTGCCACCTACTGCTGCTTGCTCATTCCGTATGCCACGTGCACTCCACAGCTACTATTCTAGAATTGATACTTGTAGCGATTCTACCTAAAATCAGAAGCTTTGAGAGGGAAAGGTCTGACTCTTTATGTCTGTAAACACCTTTAATAAATTATTTTAAATGCTCTGTTCATCAGTTGTAAATCAATGATGTGATATCTCAGAGCTGAGTCATACATCAATGGGAGAAGAAATATGTGTTCATTTTCTGAGTACCCAAATGCCAACACAGAGATAAGTCAAAGTGGCCATGTGTGTTGTCCCAATAGTTTAGATTCCACAAAGTGCTGACATCTGCTTCTGACAACGGCCTTGAACAGTATTTTCTTCATTTTGCATATGTGAATACAGAAGCTCAGATAGGTAATCTTTAAAAGATTAAAGAATGTTGAAAATAAAATAACCAAGGTTACCAATAACTAAGTAACCAAGGTTACCAAGAACTAAGTAGATGGCAGCTATGTCTTTTTTTTCTGTTACTGACTTAAAGTCTTAATTAAAATTGTTTCTTCCAGTTCCTGCACTGACTCACACTACACTATAGCAGTGCCAGAATAAAGCAAGAGAGAAATGGTCACTGAAGACCTCCTATGGGTGCACTGGTTTACATCACCATCAGAATTCACCTTGTCACCCAGATCCACTGGTGACATCATGTCTGTTTACGTATGAGGGACATGAGTAAGAGCAAACAGCATTAGCATTTCCTCCTCGTCACACAGGAGCAAAGCCACAGCAACACTGGGGCCAAGATTTAGTGGATACTACAAGAAAGGTGTAGTCATCAGGAAATGTAGTTTTTCAGAGCTGCAGATAAAGTGATTAGCAGAGTGAAGAGCCCAGAAACAGCCCCTCGCTTTGCTAATCACTCCATTCTCAACAGGCATTCCTATAACTTATCATCCAAAGAAATGTACAAGAAAAAATACCCTGAGCCCTCCCTCACACTATACATAAGATGAACCACAAACTACAATATAAAAGTTTAATTATAAAATATTAACATAAAAGGAGATTGTATATATGGCTTAGAGCATGCAAAAGTTTCTTAGACACATAAATAATAATACCTGTAAAATAAGAAATTAGACATTGCATAAATTTAGAGGGTGTTCATCCAAAGGTATAACTATAAATCAAGAATATAAAAGTAACCTAGTAAAAATGGGTAGAAGAGTTGGATGATATTCACAAAGGAAGATTCTGTAAATTTTCAATGCATATTAAAGTTACATCGAATTACTACACTTCTACTGGAGTGCCTTGAAGACATAAGGCTGTGAATATCAAAGGCTTGAAGGAATAAAGAGTGAGTAGTTACTCCATACTTTGTGGGCAGGAATGAGAAACTCTCTACCCATCTCCTATAAACTGACTCATGATCCAATTATTTCCTTCCTAGATATTAACTCAGGAGAATCCAAAGCATCTGTCCACATAAAATCTTGCAAAAGGATGTTCACAGCAGACTTATTCACAAGAGCTCCAAATTGGGAACAGCCCAAGAATCCAACAGCACACTGGCACAGCGAGACAATGGGATGCAGTGAGCAATGAGAAGAACATGTGATGGTCCAGCAATAGCGCGGCAATTGCAGAAACACTAGGTGAAAGGAGGATGTGTGCCTGGTGCCAAGTTCCTCCATATGGAGCTCTAGAATAAATCAGGCTGTGACGAGAAATTAGAAAGGTGGTGACTTGGGAGATACCTTAGACATGAAGGGGCTTCCTACTGCGGAGTCTATATCTAAATAGGAATATAGACATTAGGGATGGGTATTTCTCAAGACTCATCTCATTTTTTAAGTTCACTTGGGAGAGGGGGAGGCAGTGAAGAGATAGATGGGCTGGCAGGCAGTGTTGGGTAAAATCCCCTCCTTCCAGGCTGGCCTGAACTGGAGGTACTTCCAGTATCTATCCCTCTTTTCAGACCCCTCCAGACATACTAAGAGATGGAGAAACAAAGTCTATGGAGTCTTCAGGTACAGTAACCGGAAAGCAGAGAGAACCTCGGGTGTTTGAGGGCATCACATGCTATCTATAGAGTAAACAGAATTTGAACCCAGAAAGGTATAAATGGCTCTTCTATCTCCCAACAGCTACATACCTCTGATATTAAATATGTGACAGGACACAGCCATTATAAATTTTACCATCTCTCTATCTGCCTTAAACACTAACACCATATCACTGTGATCCCCATTTGACTCTCTGCGTCTTTGATTTAGGACTGTACAAAGCACATCATTTATTTGTCTTTTTTTAAAAAACTGGCTTACTTCATCTATCATGATATCTTGAAGGTTAGTTTATCAGCACTGCAGTGTGTGTCAGAATTCCCTTCCTGCTTAAGTCTGACTGACAGTCCATCATATGCCTGTAGAACCTGTATCTATCCCCTCGTCCACTGCAGGACCCTTGGTGACAGGAATGCTGCTGCTATGAGCCTTGCTATGCAAATGTCCGTCTGAGTCTATTCCCAACCTTCTTAGGGTCACCCCAATGACAGATGTCTTGACTGATACTGCAATGATATGTTTAAGTTTCTAGAGAGCCACCATGAAGTTTCCTCCAGTAGCTACACCATTCTAAACCCCACAAACAGTATCAAACCTTCCAATTTCACATCCTCACCAGCATTTAGGTTTTATGTACTCTTCTCAATGGTTGAATGGTAACATTCTCAATACTTTTAAAAGAAGGAGAAAAGGAAACAGGGTATGTTTACAAATAACCATTTTTCACTTGGAACAATCTAGACCTAGCTGTGAGGGCTGCAGAAATAGTCTTGGTCAAGGTGACAGAGTTGCTACAAGGATGTTCCCCCACTCACTGTAACAGCACTATGTTGGTATTCCCCTTACCACTGTGTCAGCGAATCAGAAAAATACCCACTATAAGTACTCAAAATCCAGTTCCTAGAAAATATGTGTTTGTGTAGTCTAACCAATAACATCTATTTAGGTCAATATAAAAACGAAGTACATACAGTTCACAAATACTTTAAGAGACAGAATAGATTTGAATATCCTCAGAATTCCGGAGAGATTGGCAAGAATCAAGTTTCTCCCTTCCACATTCTGAGTGAAGAAGCCCAGTACAAAAAACAATGTTTTAATTTATATTATGAAGCATATGTGGGGAATGATAGGAAACTGAACACGGGTTTGCTCAGCCACAATCCCACATGGGAAAAGCAAGTGCAGTTTCGAAGGATGAAGAAGATGGCCCAAGAAATTGATTATTTGATTCTCAGGGTGTTCACCCAAACCTATCTCTACCCTGAACTCCACATCCTTGGGGCCTTCACTTGTGACACAAGGGACACTACGGAAGACCTTTCATGTTAGATAGTTGTAAACTCCCTACACTTGTTTTCTGATCTTACATTAGAAAGATCTTGGCGTTAAAGGGGGTGAACCTTCAGAAACTCTCCTGGCAAAACTGTAATTCGAGTTGGCTCCACACACCTTAATCCTAGCCATAAACACAAGGAAGAGCTGTAGGCGTGGTCTTCCCTAGGAACATGTTCCCAGCAGTAGAGTCCAATTTCACATGTGGGTCTGTCAGCTTCTCGAAATAGAGGAAGTAAAAGAGAAGGCAATGGGGGCTCTGGAAGTCCATGCTGATATAAAGACAGAAAGCAGACTGGGTACTCACAGCATTCCCAGGCTAGGCCACCTCTTCCTGGGACTAGAGACCTTAGGTGTTAACACGGAGGTTCAATTCGCCTATGATCTTTAGATCCATCATGGAATTCAAGCACTATGCATGCTGCTGTCAGGGCAATGCTTACAGTGGCCGCATACTCTGTATCTACTTGTAGGTCTGACCCAGCTGACCCAGGAAGAAGATAAATGTTATCTGTGATGTACAGACCATCTTAAAGGAGTAAATGCAAATAGGACTAAGGGAGGATGTGTGGCTGAGTAAGAACCTTTCTGAACAATTAGACGGTGGTGAAGCAAATGAAGTGAGGTCACTGTGAATGCAAAGTGTGAAGAGCAATGATGGTTCAGGGCACAGAAGCTCAGGCCAGTTCTGACACCGAGTACCACCAGGATAGCTGTGACCCCCAAGAGCAGCACTGGGATAGCTGTGGCCCCACCACAGCCCACGTTGCTTGCTATAGATACCAGTCACAGAAAGAAAAAAAAAAAAAGAAAAATTTAAAAAATATATATATAAGAAGAGACTCCAGACATTTCACCCGTGCTATCTAACTTTGCTGAAGAAAGCAACTGCTAAGCCGGGCACAGTGGATATGTGCACATCTGCAGCCTTCACAACTGAAGGGCAGGGTAGGGAGGATGACGAGCTCAAGGCCAACCTGGGCTCCATAGTGAGACCTTGTTTCACAAAAACCAATGCAACAGAATGCGGACTGTTCTATAACTCCTTTGTTTTTAACCTTCAGTGGAAATAAGCAAGAGACAGAAAAACATGGACAGACATCAGGCAGCTTGCTAAACAAAACACTGAATGTCCCATCAACTTGAATTTTAGATAAGCGATACATGCCCTAGTGTGTGTTGTGTCAAGTATTTGGGGCAATGCTATGCCAGAAATAGCATTCTTTATTTAACTGAAATCTACATTAGCAAGGCAAGCCACATTAGCATTTTTACATTTTAGGTAACTCTAAAGGAAGCAAACTGGTTCAACCTCCTAAAATCCTATTTCTGCCAATCTCCATAGTGAAAGACAAAGCAGCAGAAGCAGCGATCCCTCACCTGCGAACAGGCTTCTGCAGGCAGGCAGGACTCTGCTAATGCTCACATACGATGCAGTTACTGCACTACTGGTTTTTCTTTGTTGTTATTATTATTACTACTATTATATCTCCATCCTTGTTCTTCCGACCACCTTACTTTAGGGACCTACATTAGATACTTTTTACACACACGCGTGAGTGCTGGTGACCGGCTTCATATTTAAAGCTTACTCTGAGATCATACCCCTGAAGAAGAAAGCTGCTTCTTGTCTGAAACACACAACTGGCTTGTAATTATCTGATCAAGACACTGATCTCTAGTGAGCTCCAACAGTGATACCTAGTACTAACATTTCTAAATGGCCCTTTAACTGATTTTAAAGGCTCTTTCTAATCAGATTTGAAATATCTTACACCTATGCACATCTAGAGATCACTAAGTAGCTCAGTAGGTTTAAAAGCAAAAGAGCACGTGAAGTTGAGAAGGAAAAGAAGGGATGGGGACAAGAGAGGGCTTCATGTTGGGGAGGGAAAGGGGATGAGTTTGATCCAGATGTTTTATATGCATGCACGGAAATCTAAAAGTAAAAATGTTCTAATGAAGCATTATGCATTATAATTGTAATATGCAGACATGTTGTATCATAATTCTCTGGACCAGAACATATTAGGATAGAAGGGTAGTAGAGTGGCCTACCTGGTAAACAGAGGAAAACTTCCCAAGTCCAAGCAGGTGTCTTAAATGGATAATAAAGAATCCTGAATAACTTGTGAGTTTTTATTCATATATACCTATGATACAATAAAATTTAACTTACGCATTAGGCATGTTAGGAGATTAACAACAGCAGTACAGTGAAATAGATGATACAAATAAAATAAGTTATTTAGGACACGAACAGTTAACTTCTGGATTTTTCCACTTAACTTTTTTGTTTTTATTGCAGTTGTCTGCAGGTAAGAGCAATCTCAGAAGTGAGACTACAAATAAGAGAGGGTTACACACCCCTAGTATTTGTTAAACTTAGTCATTTTTCATTACTTATGAAATATTTTCTTTTCACTGTATTTGTACTTTTCATGAGAAAATTTTAAAAATTCAGTGTAGATTTTTACTCATTATTCCTTTCACAAAACCCCTTTCTAAGAAAAAGAGTTTGGTGCTGGGCAGTGGTAGTGCATACCTTTAATCCCAGCACTCAGGAGGCAGAGGCAGGTGGATCTCTGTGAGTTCGAGGCCAGTCTGGTCTACAAGAGCTAGTTCCAGGACAGGCTCCAAAGCTACAGACAAACCCTGTCTAAAAAAAAAAAAAAAAAAAAAAGGAAAAAGAGTTTAGCAAAATTATTTTCTGAAGCAAGTATTACCATAATATCAACCAATCAAACCAGAAAAGATGTAGGAATATTTTTAAGAAGCAAATAATATATAAAACATGTATGTGCCAGGACACATGGCTAATCTGATGTTAAGAAACCCAAGAAATATTGTCTACTGTATTACCAGGCTACACATGAGATATACTAGAGCATATCAATTATTTTAGAAAAACCTAAATAGAAAGACTTTTCTCAAAATGATTAAAGTCATGCACTAAAAGAACTCTCTAACACCATTAGTTTACACCCCCAAAGACAGCATTCTGCCACTGGGACCAACACTTTGCAAAGAACGGTCATGCTCAGAGGCACCAGTCAGCTAAGCAGTGCAAGTTCAGCCAGACAACAAGGCATGAAGCAGAAATAAAAAGCACACAGACTGTGAAAGAAGGGAAGATTTCTCTACTTACAGACCACATAAGCTATGTAGAAACTTCTACAGAATCTGCAGAAAAATCTTTTCAAACTAACGAAACTCAGCCAAGTCACAAAGTGCAAGATAAACTGTGGCTCAGTCAAAGTAAGATGAGAAGCTTAGGTTCGAGTTGAGTAAGACATAAATTAAACTTGCAAATTACAAAAGAATGACAAGAGAAATAAAGGAGGATGTAGGTCAGTGGAGAAGCATACTATGCTAGTGGTGGTGGATGTAGCTGTAAAAATAATTAAAAACAAAAAGGCTCAAAAATCTAACGATGTTAATTCCCCTCAAAATTTATCAAAAATCCCCCAAAAGATGTTTCTGTACACATAGACACGCTGAGTCTAAAATGATTATGAAAATCAAAAGAAAGAAAATCATCTAAAATAGTGTTGATAAAAAACAAAGAGGAATCATGATGCATGTTATTAAGGCTTATCATGTCACATCAGTGACCAAGACTGTGCTGCTAACGAAGGGACAAGTGCACAGATCAAGAAGGCATATCTTAAAAAGGAAGGAACGTATTTGGAAACAATCTTCTGATATTCTTAAATTGGCAAGTCTTTATTTATGGGACAGAATGTGATATTTTGTCGTTTTGTATACACTGTAGAAACAAGCTAGCAACCATCACTTCACTGGTTTGTTGCTCAGTATTCAAATATCAAACATAGATTTTTTTAACAATTACATATACACTATTAGACACAAGGTCACCAAGACTAACTCCTCCAACCTGACACTCTACTTTCCGATTAATTGGCATCTTTTTTTATTAAATTATTCAAGATCATCTGCTGTTCCATATTTATTTTAGTTTTTTTTAAATTTTGTGAAAATTGACTTTGGAATATGATAGGAATATCACTGAATCTGTAGACTGCTTTAAGCAATAAGATATCTTTGAAACTTTTATAATTACATAATTATTCTTCCAAACTATGAACATGGGATATCATTATATCTGTTTATAACTTTTTTCAATCAATATCATCAAGATTTTAGTTTACAGTGTAAAGATTTTTCCACCTCTTTTGTTTTCTCTCAAATATTTAATTTCTTCCTAGCCAGAGTAGTGAACAACAGAAATAAAAAATATCCAATAAGAAATGATAAAATTATCTTTTAATACTATAATCCAATAAGAAAAGTGAAATTATCTCTATTTAATAGTACAATATTATGCATAAAAACTTTGAAGAAAGAGATAAAAAAGACTTTATAGCAGACCAACAAATTTAGTGAAGTTTTGGGTTATCAACATTCAAAAAAAGTAGCATTTCTGAATGCTAACAATAAAATATTTGATGAAGAAATTAAGAAATCAGTTCTATGCATAATACCAGACAAAGGTGAAAAGTCAATTCAAAGAAGATATAGAATCTTCAAATACAGGACCATAATAATTAATATGCATAACCAAATCTGGAACTTTAGCTAAAATATCACAGCTACTGCTTAAGAAGTCCACTACAAGAACATTATGATTATATAATATCAAATGGTTCTCCAAAATTAAAATATGTATGGTAGCAGCTGCTATACTGAAGCTTTTAGCAGAGCTGAACTTGGTCATTGCTACCTCCAGTCATCTCAGGGCTCACATTACCTTGACAGAAGTCCCCACACCTCCTACCCCTACACATCATTCCCCTAAGGCTCACAAGAACCAGTTCTCAAAGCCAAGCCGTTTGTTCCCCGTCTCTATCCTCTGGTCTAAGTTTGGCTTGGCATTGGTAAGGCTATCTGACAGTCATGTTTTGTTGCAAAAGAATGCTGTCACCTGTGCAGTAAGGATATTGCAAAGGCAAACCCAGAGAAATACCAGCTGACCTGTTGCTCAGGCAGACCTAGGACATATGTCATAAAAATCTCCCCCTTCAGTCATGTGCTGTGTACAAAGAGAAAGAAGTTGTGGGCTGGCACAATTACACCAGGTTTGTGGTCAACAGACCTAGCTGAGCCCAGTCCTCGTCTTACTCAAGTAAAGCCCCGGGTTAAGGTCCCTTGGATCTCTACTTCACCATCTATACAGTAGGGCACTGTTGCCTCTGCTCTAGCCTGCCTTAGAGTATGAGAGGAGATCCTAATGGAAGGTATAGTCTGGACAAATTTGAGGCTGCCTCAGAAATGCAGCCCTGAACTAGTGAACTTAGCTTCTAGAAGCTTCCCTGAGATTCCTTAGTGCACAGCAAGGCTTCTGGATCACAAATGACAAGTGCATAGTGGCACTTCAGTAGTTCCATTCTGCCTGTCCACACTAGAGACTCCTTATATCTGCTTGAGTTAACTTACTCTGCTGGAAGACACTGAGCCCAGTAAAGATGAGAGCTACATAAACAGGCATTGGAACAAAATGTCCTGATAAAGGTGAACCTCCATATACTCAATCCTCTTCCCTCAGATCTCCAGGAATGACTGCTTACTACAGGATTCCTGCTTGATACAACTCCAATGTCAACTCCAATGCACACCATAGCCACCTTAACCTGATTTGTGCTGCCTGGAAAATCTTATCCTTCCTTTTACCTATTGGAAAGAGAATTCCTGATGAGCTAGATAATGTCCTGGTTGAAGATATGTATAACTATGACTCCTGCTCCTGCATCCAACAGTGTGCCCAGATGATAGGACAGAATGGAAGCTGCCCCACAACCCAGTGCACACTGAATTCTCATATACCACTGAAGACTAATCATCTACAGCTATACACAAGGACACGTACAAGCCCCCATATAGCCTGGGTGACAGGCGCTGGATGGAAAAACTTACATATCATAGAGTTCCTTGTGCAAAGGACAAAACAAGTAAGGCAAGTCTCTGTGGTCAGAAAAGGACAGTGGCTAGCTGGTGGTGGCACTGGAAAAGTTGGTGATGTACCCCACGGTTGATGCAAATTCTGTGTCTTGAACTAGGTGAGGATAATAGGCATATTCAATGTATGAACATTCATTGGAGCATCGGCAGAATGCTTTCTGCATGAAATGGCCAAGGTTAAAAAAGAGCCTATTGCTACGGTAACCTAGGCTTTGTCTCAAGCCTTGTTTATTTCTACCAGTTAAGCTAGCAAGAGGACTGGTTATCACAGCCAGGACTGGGGGCAAGTCCCTTAGGTAGCCGGTTTCAACAGAATATATTGTGTACTCTCTGTGTGGGGCCAGGATGTGGGGTAGGGGCAGAGGGGAAACTATGAACTGGTCAGGATTTAAAATGTGTTATGTGGTAAAATCAAAAACACATCCTGAATTCTGATGAGATTCGTGACTCTCTGAATTTACTGTGACTCACCTGTGATCTCCTTAAAACTACCACAAAACCCTGACCTACTTAGGGCCAGGAGAGTGCCTTTAAGTGACATTGCTGCTTTCCTATTTAAAGCACATCTCTTACGATTTAAGCAGGAGCTGAACAGATGAAAATCCCAGATTCATTGCTGGGCCCAGGGTTCCTAGTCATGAGCTTGCATTTGCTAATAGCTCTGAAAACCTTAAACTCCAGTGCACTGCACATCTTAGTTGACGCTCTGAGCCAATGGGTGATGCTATGTAGACCTCAAATTCTGTTAACGGTAGAGACGCTAGGAAGAGAAGACGGTTTGATTGTCCTTTGCTCTGTCCTCAATGCTGGAACGAGGACTGGAAGGCTGTCCTACAACATCACTGTCTATAGGGCTAAAGGGAAAGCCTAGGAAGCAAGAGGCCCTCAAACCCATTCTCAACACTGCTAGACATATGTGATCTGTGTCTCACGAGCATGTATATGTGTTCTAGTTCTATTATTTTGTTCTCTACATTCATGCCATTTTATAAATATGTATATATATATATCCATATTTAATATAACATTCTGATGTTGATTTCTTCTTCCTCACCAATATTATTTTCCAGCCTTCCCTTAAATATGTACCCTCTCCAAAGTAAAATCTGTAGTTTCCATATAACATAACTACTACTTCCTGCCTGGGCCAGAAGCAAGGCAATAATCTTGTCTTCTGCAAACATCTGTAGACACATCATGATGAACTCTGCTTAGCAGCGCCCCCATTACCTACCCCTACTGAGCTGGGTGACAATGAGCAAATCCTGGATATGTCACAGTCATTGTTTGGGGCCTACTGGTCATTTTGTTTGTGCATGTGTGGTTCTTTTTGTTTGTATTGTTTTTTTAGTAGCATTGCAAATAACACAAACATAGCAGATCAAGGGCTGGCATAAGCCTAGGAGCACACATCTGTTCTAGGAACACACATCTGTCCCGGCACAACAGGTACCATGTTCTCATCAAAGCAATCCATAAGGCTTGCAGTGCCAGAGAGACACCATCACTCCCAGCCCTGGTGAGGATGTCTCTCTAGGCCATAAAGGCTACAACCTCATGCATGAACTCTTTCAAATCAGAGTTTATTAAACCTTTCTGTAAAGCATACTCCAAGTTCCAAGGACATGTTCACATCAAGTAAATACAAAAATCCTGCCTCACATGCAACCCTGCACATCTGTAATCCGCATCCTTCCAAGCTCTATTTCCCACCATCTCGTTCTCTGATTCTGGTCCTATTTCCAGAATGATGTTTTCTGGAAGGTTCAGCTCATCCACCAGCCAGTAGGGTCTCCTCTTCTGCCTTTCTTTCTTTCCTTTTCTTTTCTTTTTCTTTCTTTTCTTTTCTTTTCTTTTCTTTGGTAAAGGCTCATGGAAAAAGGATTGTCAACATTTGGGGTATGCTACCAAGGACCTAGTTCAGAAAGCTGAAATAAGAACATTGTAGAAATCAAACAAAAAGTGGTGAGGGAGCCACAGAACACCCAAGAGAACAGGACTGAAGGGGAATGGTGACACTATAGACAGCAATGGGCAGGGACTGCAGATTGTGAGGACCTGCCAGGCTTCAGGGGAGATTCAGAATTTCTTCCTGGAGTATATCCATATAAAAGCCACCATGCCCTCCCTTGGCAAGCCTCAATCAATAGTTCCTTCAGCAACCACAACCCACTCACTCAGTGTAGGACTGTGTAGCCACCAAAACCTTTATTTGAGCTGGATATTTAATGGCATGCTCAAGAAAAAAAAATACCAACTGAGGGGCTTAAAAAATGAATCAGCAGGTAAAGTGCTTTGCACTAGAAGTGTGAGATCTGAGCTTAGATCCTGAGCAGCCATGGAAAAGCTGAATTCAGTGACATATGTCTGTAATCCTAGATCTAGGGAGGGAGAGATGGGAGGACCCCTGGGGATTGCTGGCCAGATCCCAAGCACCCATAGAAAAGCTAAATTCAGTGACATGTGTCTGTAATCCTAGATCTGGGGAGGGAGAGATTGGAGGACCCCTGGGGCTTGGTAGCCAGTCAATTTAGCTGAATTAGCAAATTCTAGGTTCAATGACATGTGTGCCACAATAAAGTAGAGATACGGTCCTGGAACAACATCTAGCAGCACACGCACACATGTGTACACAAACCTATCAAGACAGAAAAAGACACGCCAAAGGGACAAAACATTCTCTGCACACACGATTATTTCTCTGCCAATGGCTACTTTAGAAGAACAAGTGCTATCTTTAACAAGAAAATGTTTGGCAATGCCAGAAGCAAGGATATTTAAGCAACAGATTAACTATAGAGATAAATGTCACAAAATACTGAGAGCTGTCACTATTCCCAGCTGGACAAACTAGTGAAAGACCAGATTCTGCCCTCCCTCAGGCTATCCAGAGGCAGAATGCCCAGCAGATCCTGTGACTGCCTGAACATGTGGATAGCTGAGTCTATAAGGAGACTGGCACTGCATGTCAGAGTAAGAAAAGGGTGTGGTTGTACTACAGGGCAACTTTCCACACATGTATGACCTTTCAAACAATGTTAAGTGCTCTAGAGACAACCTCACCTCATTACCAACTCTCAGAAGAACAGACTGTGTAGGCCATTGCACACACCTAACTGATGTTGGGAATGTGTCAGAAATGAACAATGGCATGTGTGGGGAGGCATGGATACCACAGTAAGGAGCAAGGTGACAGCTATCTTCTTCTAAGGACAACAGACAGACAATGTTCCTACCGCTTGAAAAAGGAGACTATCTTTGAAGTCCAGGTAGCTTAACAACACACACTCCACCCTAATGAAGTATTAAAAATGACTTTGGATTTCCAAGTCTGAATATAGGAGGAACCTAGGGGAGCAGTGCAAAGTTACATGGGGCACTAAAGGTCTAAAGACCGGCAATGTGGGAGCAGCTTCATAGAGAAATCTAAACAAGCACCCTAACCTTGATGAAGACTGCAACCTGCCCTTTAGGACTTAAGACCTCAAACATAGAGTCCTGGGAGGCTATTCATTCTCTGATAGGGAGCCATGACTTAGATACAGTCTCACGCCTGTAGGGAAAGGTTCAGGAGCAGGGGACTACAGAAGGAGGGTACTGAGGGAGGACAGGGGTTAGATCCTTGAATGAAAGCCACACTGGGCACCTAGGGAAAGGTTGAGGCTAAAGTGGAGACACAGAAGTCATACACTGTGTGACTGAGAAAAAGGGTGTATGCAGGTCAGTCTGTTTGGGGGAATACCTAACTCAGAACTTAGAAAATGTTCTCTAGTTTAAATTCTTGCTATAATTGGGCTTGCAGAAGTTATAAAAGCTCAAGTGGATATCAACAACATAACAGGCTTCTGAATTATTCCCCTTTCCTGAATCAGCAGTCATATCACATGCTGGTTTACATACAGAGATTTGTATTTTGTTTGTCTGTTTGGTTGAAACAGGGTCTCTCAGTTGAGCCCCTGGCTGTCCTAGAACTCTATGTAGATCAGGCTGGCCTTGAGCGACAAGAGGTCTGCCTGCCTGTGCCTACAGAGTGCTGGGATTAAAGGCATGTGCCACCATGCCCATCTTGGAATTTGTATTTTTAATCCTTCGATGTAATAACAAGAAAATGAGCTTTCAGAAAACACAAGACGTCTTTTGCCTCTGTCTAGTCAGCAGAGCTCTGTGATGGGCCCAAACATTTATCAACCATGGGCAGGTCTGAGAACTGACCATTTGCCTACTGGACTCTTTCAAGCCTTGGCACATGAATGTACCAGTCCTGACCCATCTACCCACGGATCCACTTCCCAAGCCATTTATAACTATATAGCACTAACAAGCCCTGTTGTGTGTCCATGTTCATTGTACCTCTCATGCATAGAGTACTTCCACAATTCTCACTGTACAGATGCACAACAAAAGGCCCAGCCAGAGGACTGTCTCAATAAATCAGCAGATAAAGGTGATGCCTACCATGTCTCCAAACTGATAATAGGTATGTGTCCTCTACTCAAGGGAGTCCCAGGGAGCCCAGAGGTGTGACTCATTCTCTTATCTCCCCAGGTCTCCTGACATCAGGACAGTCCCATTTTCTACATCCTCAAATGTTCTGTTTGTACAGCTGTGGGATACAGTCTTTCCCAAATGCATGCTTATAATCTGCTGCTTCTCTATATTTCTACCAGCACCATGATGGAGTTAATCATCTGAACTGGTCCCTAGATTTTACAGACCCCTGTTGACAGAGATGCCAGGACTCAGGTTCCCAGCTTCTATGAAGTCATGGTCTACCAGCTCTTCATTTCATGAGTGAAAGTCCCAGTGTACTCCAGAGAACAGGAGGCACTTAGAGAAAAAAGAAAAACATGCTGAGATTCAGCGTATTATCTTTTTAAGGTATGGAAGATGCATCGCAGCACCCAAAGACAGTGAGGGAAGCTGCTCTCTCTCATCTACACTACTTGGTTGGCAGGTACCCTAGAGACAACAGGCTGAAATGGCTGCACAAAGGACAACCCAGAGCAGCTTAGGCTGGGGCAAAATCTCTACCATCACTCCTTCCTTGGAACTGAGGACATCCCACTACTAAGTTGCCATAATCTTCTAATGAAATTCTGCAGACTTGAGGGTTTTTTAATCATGCAACTATTTTAATCTGAGTATTAAAAACAAACACAAATTATCCAGCAAGAAAACCATAACAGACGGAATATAGTTTGGATCCACAGATGTACAGGTACAATTGTTCAGAGAACACACAAAGCTCATCAGCTTCAACTCAACCCAGCAAATTAGCTCCTTGATATTAAGGATTAAGTGGATGTTTGCAAAGACACAACAATCATCCACTTTTGTTGAGTTATCTCTGAGGTCAGAATGAACACTATACCTTCCCTCACAGGAAGCCACGCAACTTAACTAGATAATGTAGGCAACGTGCTTGGGCAACCAATGGTAGCCCATTTTGTTACTTAGATATTATGGGAAAAAAACACTAACGGATATAAATTAATGAGTTCATGAAATTATTATAGCAGTAAATGTTCGGTCAAGGTTTTATGGATTTGTTCCAAAAGTTCATGTGGACTCGGGCCACATGTGGACACTACAAGGCCACATGAGCTAGGCAAGGTTCTTGGTGGTGTAGAAGGAGGAGTAGAGATGCCCAGTGTGGAACTTGCCTGCCTCTCTTTCCTCCAAACTGCTGTGCAACGAAGGGCCAGGCTGGCTCTTGAGGATGCCAAAATTCTAGTACAATAGCTTGTCTAATGTAACAGAGGAGTTTTTGTGAAGAAGTATTCAGGAGTAAGACACAACTCTACCCTGGCATTCCTAAACAATGCCCAGCCCCCATGCAAATGATGACCTGTTTCTCTTTCTCAAAGCACAAGGTGCCTGCAAAATTGACCATCAAAGTCCCAAACATGCACATGGTCACCCAGCATCTAATGGACAGTTTACTCCTCTACATTTTCTTTAAAAGCTCCAAAAACAATGGAAAAGGAAAGGAAAGAAAAGGAAAGGAAAAGAAAGGAAGGAAGGAAGGAAGGAAAGGAGGAAGGGAGGAAAGAAGGAAGGAGGAAGGAAGGAAGTCAGAAAAAGGAACATATTCCACCTCCAATGAATCAAGCAGACATGACCACAAACCACAAACCACCAAGTAAGCATTAGAACTGATGAAGCCAAGAAGAGACACAGCAACTCAGAACACCCCTGCACTCCAGGCAGGCAACATACAAGTCATGCTGGAAAGCATGGCCAGGCCCTGATATAATTGGCCATTACAAGTCAGGGCGATTTGGGAGCAAGGCCACTATGCTTGAATGAAAGCCACACTGGGCACCTAGGGAAAGGCTGAGCAAGATCACTGACCTTCCTCAGGACAAAAGGAAGGCAACAAATGTAAAACAGAAACCTGGAGACCTACAGTAAACATTGCTCTGCATAAACACTGGCACCAGGTGCATGCCCTGCCTTTAGCAGAAAGAAATCCACTCAGAAAGTTTCTTCAGGCCATAACCTGAACCCTGATCTACCTTCATCCTACCCTCAATCCTCAACAAACACCTGATCATACCAAACATTTCCTCCTAAATCCACAGGATCTCCAGCAGGGGAAGAGAATAGGATGAGGAAAATCAAATGGGAAAACACTCCAAGGAATTAGGTTTGGAATCCTTTCAAGGGAAAAATCCTAATAGCCAAAGGGAATGGAGGATACTAGGAGAACATGGCCCACTGAGTCAACTAAGCAGGGCTCATATGGGCTCTCAGGACTGAAGAGGCAAGCACAGGCCTGCATGGGTCTGTACCAGGACCTCTGTGTATATGTTATGGATGTTAGCTTGGTGATTCTGTAGGACCCTAACAGTGAGAGTAGGTATGTCTCTGACTCTTTTGCCTGCCCTTGGTACTCTTTTATTTCTACTGCATTTACTTATTCAGCCTTGATATGAGTGTTATTGCCTTGAATTAAAATATGTTGTTTTGTTATGTTTAGCTGTCATCTCTTTTGGAGGCTTGCTCTTTTCTGAAGAAGAAACAAAGAGGCAGTGGATCTGGGAAAGTAGGGAGGTGAGGGGGAATCTGGGAGAAGAGAAGGGAGGGGAAACTATAGTCAAGAGACTGAAAAAAAAAGTCCCCCTCCCACGGAGGGATGAGCCTCCTAATTTGGGTTATTCAATACAAGCAGTCAGTCCTGAAATCATATAGATACAAGTAACTCTAAGTGGATTCAGTGGGTTATATTTATATATTTATTTGTGTGTGTGTGTGTGTGTGTGTGTGTGTGTGTGTGTGTGTGTGTGTGTGTAAAACAGCTAAAGAAAAAGAGGCCATGTATTTCATATGGAGCAAGGGAGTATGGACAGAGTTGGAGGGAGGCAAGGGAGGGAGAAATGGTGTAATTATACTTACATTAATTATGTAATTAATTTCAAAAATATAAAATGGGAAGATTTTCCTAGGTTATCTGTTTGACCTGTGTGTCAACAGGATCTTTCATAGAGGTAGCTGAAGGAAAGCAGAAGAGCAGGAACTGAAAAGATGGTTACATAAAAATGTAACCATACGTGTACCTGACATGGTTAAAGGCAGAGGACTATGAACCAAAGTGATGGCTGCCTTTGAAAGCTGGAAACATCAAGAACAAAGCTTATTCCTGTGGTGGGCATAATAACAAACCCCAAGATGTTTCAGTCCTAATATATCACTTTAGTTGGCAAGGGAGACATGGGCTCTGATTAGGTATAGTCCTTAAGATGGGAAAAGGATCCTGGACTATACAGTGGGTCTTAAGTCATCACAGAAGGCAGGCATGGCAGGATCAGAGAAGCAGACATGACGTGGGAGATCATGAAGCATTTCTAGAAGAACCCATGAGCCAGGGGCCTTGAAAACCCATAAATGGTAAAAGAGCAGCCTGGAGGCACATTGCCCTGCCCAGGGCAGGTTTAGCCCAGGGAGATCAATAGTAGATTCTGACCTCCTTAACTCCAGGATAATTTGCTTCTGTTGTTTCAAGCCACTCATTTCATGATAATTTGTTAAAGTGATGACATGAAACTAGTAGAGAGAATGGGAAATATTTGGGTTTTTTTCCATAATGTTTTTAAATTGAAAATAGATTCTTCTCTTATACCTCCCCATTTTAAAATCAGCTGTTTAGCAGTCTTGATTCTATTTCACCCTGAGGTTTTCCATTCCATGATCCTCTGTCTTGCAAGGTGTTCCACTCATAGGTTCAGAGGGAAAAAATACTGACCTCGTAGAAGGGCCATAATCTTGCCTAGCACATGCTCTACAAAAGAGAAAAAAAATCAAAAAAGAAATTATAAACCAGCAGAAAAATAAACAGAGGTTTGGGAAGGAATTAAAAATAAAAATAAACAGAATAACAGTAAAAGCCACATTAGAAGCAAACAAATAATAAAAATAATTAACCAAATTAATAGGTGACCAAGATGGGGGAATATATAGAGTTCACTGAAGAGATGACCAAACACAGAAGAAACAATTACATCATTTAAATTATTGAATTATTAACAGAAACAATGTCAATGACATAATACAAAAAGAAAACTACAGAAGTAAAGTGAGTTTTATTACCAGACTGCACTACTTAGCTTAAAAGAAAGTGATACAAAAACAAAAAAACCAAAACAAAACAAACCAGCTTCCAGCAACATCTTTGGGAAACAACTAGAACCAAAAGAAGCGTTAAGTATCCAGGGAGAAAAAAGTCTAACTTTTCCCAACATAATAGTAACACAAAACAAAAGACATATTTCCAATTAGTTTTACAGAAAATGGTATAACTTGACAACTTAATCAGGAGAGAGATATTGCCACATCTATAACAATTCACCAAGTAGACCCTATTGTCCATTTGAGGAGAGAACAAGGGACCAGGAAATAGAGCAGGGAGAGGAAAATGAAGTCTATCATGAACACTGCACCACTGAAAAGTAAGTTGAGGAAAATAAAAACCGAAGAAACAATTTTGTAAAACTAGTGTTAAAGAGTGTGAGTTGTGTACATTTTTATGGGTTTTAGTTTTGTGTGTAGTATGTGCTTCTCATTTTAAATTTTTTAAATCATGGTTTGTTTGATTTTTTAATTGCTTGTTATCCTTTATTTGTGGGGGGGTCAGGGTCTCTCTATGTAGCTCTGGCTGACCTGGAACCCACTCTAGACTCGAACTCACAGAGATCCACCTGTCCCTGCCTCCCAAGCACTGGGATATCAAAGAATGGAAAAAAGAAAATGTGGCACATTTACATATTGGAGTAGTACTCAGCTGTTAAAAACAATCACGTTGTGGAATTTGAAGACAAATGGATGAAACCAGAAAAAAAAAAATCACCTAGGTGAGGCAATCCAGCCCCAGAAAGACAAACGTGGTATGTACTCCCTTCTAAGTGAACATTAGTTATAGAGTAAAGAATAACCATGCTTCAGTCTACAGATGCAGAGAGGGCAACAAAGAGGGCCCAGAGGGTGACACGTGGACCTCTCTGAGAAGGGGAAATAGAAGTCCACCTTGTGGGTGGGCTGGTGGGGGTAGGGATGAGAACATGAAGGATGGAGGGGGGCAGTACTGAAATAGATGACTGAAATGGGCAGGGGGGTATTTCGAGGTCAGGTAGAAACCTGGTGGAAATGAAACTCCCAAAAACCTACAAGGATGACGCCAGTTAAGACTCCTAGCAATAGCAGATATGTAGCCTGAACTGGTCATCTCCTGTGACCAGGCAAGTCTTCCAGGAAAGGGACTGGGACACCAACACAGCCACACAAAATTTGACCTACAGTCTGTCCTGACTATGGGATGTGCAGGGCCGGGGCAGGGGGGCGGGGATGAGAGTGGCACAGATTGTGGGAATGACCAACCAATGACTGGTCCAGCTCAGACCCATGCCACAACAGTGATCCCACCCCTGACAGTGCCCGGAGTGCCAGGACCCAGAGGCCTGGATGGTCCAGAGGCCTAGGATAGAACCAAACACTATTGGAGGGGAAAAGTCAATGTAATGATGCCTAACATTATTCTGCTATGCTCTTAGATTGGTGAATAACATAATTGTCATCAGAGAGGTTTCATGTGGTAACCGATAGAAACAGATGCAGAGACCCACAACCAGCATTAGGGCAAGTTCAGGGAATTCTGTTGAGAAAATGAAGGAAGGATTAAATGAGCCAAGGGGTCAAGGACATCACAAGTGAACCCACAGAAACAACTAACCTGGGCTCAAAGGAGCTCACAGAGTCTGAACCGACAGTCAGGGAGCCAGAATGGGACCAACTAGGCCCTTTACATATATGTGCAGTTGTGTAGTTTGGTCTGCTTGTGGGACTACTAGCAGTGGGAGCAGCTGTCCCTAAAGTTTTGACAGGCTTTTGGGAACCTGTTCCTCATATTAGGCTGCCTTACCCAGTCTTTCTACAAAGAGAGAAGCTTAGTCCTACCTCAACTTGATATGCCATGTTTTCTTGAGGATACCCATGAGAGGCCTGCTGCTTTCTGAACAGAAACAGAGGAAGAGTGGACTAGGGTTGTGTGTGTGTGTGTGTGTGTGTGTGTGTGTGTGTGTGTGTGTGTGTGTGTGTTGGGGGAGATAGGAGAAGAGGGAGAGGAAACAGTAGCTGTCTGGATATAAAATAAATTAATTAATTAATTTAATTTTAAAAAAAATTGCACATTGCTAAGCCCAGTTGACCATTTCTTTTCTGAAGAAAGAGTAAGAAGGCATGGAGTTGGGTGGGTGGGAAGGCGGAGAGGCGCTTGGAAGAGATGGGGGAGGGAATGCCAACTATAACCAGAATATATATAGTATGAATTTTCAATTTTAAAAAAAGTAAGAAGAAGTAACCAGTCAGAGAGGTTTCCTGAGAAGTAAGGCAGGTTATTTGAAATGTAAGAATTTACAGATTATAAAATAAGGGAACTAGATGGGAAGCCAAAAAAGGAGTCAGCTTGTAAATCAGTCCTCTTCTGAAGTCCAAGTGAGTCTACACCAACTTGAAAATCACAGCACCAGCTGGTGAACAACAAAAGCAACCAAACAGGTGTTCAGGTATCACACAGATTTTTCCTAACTTTACAGTGGACACTCCCCAAATCCTTTCTGACCCCCTGTGGCCATTCTCTGTGGCCAGAAAGTGAGAGTACACTATTTCTCACACCCAAGAGGGGTCTGTTGGAGGAGCTACCAAGAGGGAGGAGTACTAAGCAGCTGTAACCACATGTTGCAAGATACACCAAGGAAAGGATATTTTAGAAAATTGAATGTTCCAAAAAGTAAATTTAGCTTAAATTAAAAAAAAACCATATAACTATATAACTGTAAACTTTTTCATTTAAAATAACACATTTCTAGACCAAAAATAAAATAATCTCTAATATGTAGTGTATGTCCCAAGATGAAAAACTAGACATAGACATGGGCATCTGTAAGACGGTTCTAGAAAAATGTATAAGGAGCAGTGACGTGGTGCATCTTGGTAGAGAAATGGGGACCTGAGCTCATAAAATGATACATTTACTATACACCTACTTTCTTTGAAAGTGTTATTCTAATCTGTGCAAAAGTTTTTCACGGGGTTGAGAGAGGATAAATAAGAAAAAGAAAAAGAAAGAATAATGGCTTTGCTTCATGGCCCTAGATCAATGTCCATGATCTTGCCCTTGCCTGTACACAGAAGGACCCCCGGAAAGGGCGTGGGGTCTGGAAATCTGTGTCCTAGTTTTATCTTTGTGGATGTAAGTCTTTCTTAAAGGAGACACTAAAAAGTTCCTCTGTAACAGATGATTATACTCAAAATACTAAGAGCAAGGTGGAACTCACCCAAACCACCTTCCTTATATGGCTGTACTCTGCCCCGCACCCATTTAATCTCTGCACAAGTTAAATCTATGATGCACACTGGTCGGTGTCTCCACAATGCTTTAGTGTGCTCCCTAAAGTACGAAGCACACAGGCAGATTCTAACATTGGCTAAAGCATCTGGACTGCCCTTTCTAAGTCTATAAACTCTTGATTGTCTTGGAGAAGGGGCTTGTTGGACCTACCCTGGAGCATCAGCCTCCATGGTACTCATGCCTAGTGACCACTGATCCCTCCCAGGTCACCTCTGTAAGAGTCACCAGCAAGGCGCTGCTCATCACCCTTTCACGCCTCACAACAATCCTGTAAAATGCCCGGCCCTCTCCTTTTTACAGCATGGAACCGGTCCACTGATGGGGCAGGTCTTACTAGCATTTCTCAAACCAAGTTGTCTCATTCACAAAAGAAGGGAGAATAATCAACCGTACCTGACAAGTGCTACCTTAGAGCTGTTGTCACCTGGACAGCAGGTGCCATCTGTCAGAGGCACTGAGACTGGAAGGTGAACTAACAGCTAGCAGCAGACAAATGGAAGGTGACCCTTGTGTGAGATGGTGGCTCTGAGTGTCTCGTCCATGTCTGGCCCCATAGTTCATAAGCTTCTCTCTTGAAATCTGAGTGTACACGCCCTCCCTCAGGACACTCTGTAGAGAAAGTCTGGAAGACAAGGAGCCTAGCTTGAGAGAAACCCAGGACCCAGTGAGAGCAACACAAGAAACAAATATAGTCAGGCCAGCAGGGTGTGACCTCAGACAGGCCCTGACCCACTCAAGGTACTGAACATGGGGGTGCATTTGGCAGACTTTCATTGGTAATGCACCAGGAAACAATCAGGACAAGCAGGTAATAAACAGGGCTCCTTAACTTTCACTTAGGGAAGTGGGAACTGATAGGTGGAGAAGACACATCTGAATGGGTGTTGGCCTCATACCCTCCTGGCTCCACAGAACTGCCCCTGGGGCTATGCACGGCTCACCTTGGCCTACAGTCAGCAAGGAGCCTATTTTCCTCTGAGCCATCCCAGCCAAGGTAAGGTGTCAGCTAGCAGCATCTGCATGCTAATTTACATGTGCTGTCTGATGACTCTACACAATCCTTTTACCTTTCCTCCAGGTTTTGATTATTGCTTCTGAAAAGTATCTAGAAGAAAATGAGAACACTGATAAACAGATTTTAGGGAAGTTCAGTTTTATACAACATGCAAAATGCAGCCAGGAGAGAAAATAAGGAAATGAAAGCCGAGATTGGATGGGCCCATCTCCTTCTAACAGTATATCCAGAGTGTCTGAGCCCCATTTGTATACCCTGTGAAACCCAGCATTCTACCTATGTTCTGCCCATTTGAGGCCTTCATGTATAGCCCCTCCACCACCCCCAAGGCAATACAAATGTTAGGCTGTGTCCTCTTACACCTATGTCACCACTGCTGGTAAGGCAGCCAGACACTTGCTCCTCAGTGCTTTATGGCATCTTTCTGTGATGCTTCACAGAATGCTGGTAGGAATCTGATGGGGGTTGGGTACAGAATCTATGGGTAGGGGTATTAGGGATTGTGACGTTGTTCCTGCTATGGGCTCAGTAGCTCTGTGAATTCAAATGGGGAGGAAACAGCCAAATTAAGAAGGAAGAACATGAATATCCATGCTTTGGGGTTAAGAAAGTATCTCAGTTTGGTCCTGGACTGCCCCTAGGCGCACCCAGAGCAGCAGGCCTGAGGGGCTCCTCTGCAGAGACCACGGTAGTGCAGCATGTGCCCTTAGGTCACTGTAACAAGCACAGTGCATACATCACACTGCTATTAACTGTGCTTACCAGGTTTAACATTACAACTCCTCAGAGCAAATGCTTGCATGCTAACTCTATATTATTAAGTCATAGACTATCATAATCTGGTCAAATTGTGACAGTTTTACTAGTTCACCTCACAGATGTCTTCCAATTTCTGTCTTAAGGAGTCCAACTTCCTGTCTTTGCTCCCTAAGAGATGCTGTACAGGAACTGAAGAAGGCCTTTTCTGTTCCCAGACTCTTGACACTTCTGTTGCCTTTGAAAGGTACATGGACATCCATCAGGTTAATGTTTTCCAACCTCAGCATCATCTGATGTAAATTTGTTTTGTTGGGTACCTAGCCTGATCTCAAAACCTACAGCGTGGTACTCGGACTTGGGTGTTTTTAAAGTACCCACATGAATCTCATGTTACATGGAGGATCCTGCTGGGCCCTCCAGAAAAGCAAAATAGTTTCTCTCTCTCTCTTTCCCTCCCTTCCTCCCTTCCTCCTCCCTCCCCCTTCTCTCTCTCTCTCTCTCTCTCTCTCTCTCTCTCTCTCTCTCTCTCGTGTGTGTGTGTGTGTGTGTGTGTGTGTGTGTATAGCAGGGAGGTCTGGCAAGAGGAAGCACATTCTTCCCTGTTGGGGAGATTCTGAGCTTCAGAATTTACTATTTTTTTTTCTTATTTTGCCTGTCTGGTTTTTTGAGACAGAGTCTTATCAGCTATAGCCTAGGCTGGCCTAGAATTCGCTATGTAGTCTCACATTCATGTCCCTCTTACCTCAGTCACTAAATACAGTCATGTTCCCTGTCCAGTTGCCACTCTTTTATACAGGCTGAATATATATAATCTGAAAATCAGGAATGCTCCAAAACTCCTCAGTGATTTCAGTGTGGACATGACGTTCAATGCAGGAAACTGCACTGTGCCTCATGTGATGGGCTGCAAGTCCAAACACAGTGCACTGAAAGCACTGCTCAACGTTACCTCCAGCCAGTATGTTGAGGTGTACACAACCTAGAAAGGAATTCCATGCTTGGACTTGGATCCTATCCCTGAGACATCTTATTATATATAATCTTAATGTTCCAAATCTGAAAATCATTCCAAACACTTCCCTTCTCAAAATTTTCAGATAAGGGATTTTCAACCTGTCTGAAGTCAACCTAATTGGTCATTTTAATGAGTCATAACATTGCCGTCTGTTCTTCCATTACATTTCATTGTTTTCCCTAAAGGACTGCTTCAAACGTGACTCACTTATGTGACCTTCCATGATCTTCATAACATTAATGTTTACTATTCGGTAAACTGCTTTGTCTTATAATAAAAAAACAAACCCATGTGTAGTAAGTTGTCTCATTAAACAGACAGAGTTAATGTTCCCTGTGGCTGCATATAATATTTGTGACACACGGAATAGAAGCATGAAGCACACTCTGGTTTCCTCACTGCTGTGTGCCCTAAACAAAACTTGGCCTGCTACTGTACTGGGAGTTAAGGTTCTAAGTGTTTCAAATTTTATATGAACAGTATTTTCAACTATTATGCTTCTGGACTCATGGGAGCCAAGCAATTCTAGAAAGAATAATTAAATTTCTAATTTCAATTCCCATGGGGCTACTAAATGCATTTAACAAACATGAGCTGGGAGCCTGTTCTGAACAAGGTACCTCTGAGTTGTAATAAGGCTTCTCTGATGGGTCTAACTGCCAGAAGGGGGAACGAACGCTAGCCACACAACTCACTGCTAATTGTAAATACTCGATCTGATGCATGGTATGACCCACAACTCTTAATGTGGCAACAAATAAATATTTTTAAGAGACACTAATTTTCTATATATTTTCTCTAACAGAAATGTGGCCACCTTTCCTTACCTTGATGAGTCAGCACTTTGGGAAAATTAGGGAATTACTTTTGTATAAGATCATGGGTAGGACAGAAGGTAGATAGATACATTCCTTTATATGTACATGTGAAGATCTATGGAGTATTCCAAAAGGGGGTTCATCCAGAAAGCAGGCTCCTGGATGCACTGGGCTGGGCCCTCTAGTCAGGACTCCATAGGCAGGCAAGGAAGGTGATATAAATGTCACAGCATACTGACCCTCCCCCAGCAATTCCCACCTGCTGAGTCAAGGGATGATCCAGGGAATGCACTTCTTCTAGGGCTCCTGAGGCCTTTCACCTATTCGCATGTTGGCACTGCTGATGCACACACTGCCTACTGTACTAAATATGAGATAAGCCTACCCTGGTAGAAGAATCTCACCTGATACAGGTAGATGGCTGAAGGGAAGAGTCCAGACATGGAGAACATGCTCTGTTGGAGGAGCTAAAGTCACATACAACATGTCAGATGAGAAGCTTGTCAAAGGGACAATGAAGAGAGACACACTGACACTGGGTGCCATCTTTGCCACCCACCTCAGCCTTGCAGTTTCACTGTCTCCAAATTATACATACACAGCAAAGTTAAACAGGAAACCACAGAACCTTAATCCAGATAATAAGTGATAGAACTCACAAAAGATCTGCAGCCTTCTATGTGGGTCTATGTCACCCCAGAAATGGCATGAAGACCACTGTGCCCTTCACCACAGTCAAGCCCACAACAAAGCATTGAATCGCATCCTGAAACACCAATATCGCAAACAAATACACTCACGGTGGAGTAGTAGAATTATACCTCCACCCAGGGGGAAATGGCAAGTCCACCTTGTCTGCAGGAAGTGAGGCCACCCTGTCTGCCACCACAGTTGCCCTCCCTGGCATCGGCTTTAAGAACTCTGCCTTGAGGATGCTAGTCTCTTACCTCTCACCTAGTTTTTCCTGTGAAAGACTAATCAACTCTAAGAGCAGAAAGGGGTGTTCAAGAATGATCCCAATCAGTGCAGCTCTTCAGGTCTGCTATCCATGTGACCAGCAGCATCTGCTGAAGGCTGAAGGAGGCAGAGTCTGATCCTCAGAGTTCACCATCCCTTCTGATTTCAAAGAATTTCAAGTACTGTTAATAGGGATACCTAATTAGAATTGCTCAGCCACAGAAGACTTTCTACTTTTTAAACTTACCCCTCTTTATAATTTTCAAAAACAACAACAAAAACACCAGTCAAAGCAATTCACCTAACCAATGCTTTGAATTAGAAGTACAAACTGTGATAGAATCAATGAACAAAGGGGAGAAACTGGGCTAGAGCTGAGACACATTACCCTTCTTGGATCTTTGATGGAGTTAAAGACATAATTAGACTTAAAGTTTTCCTTGGCTATAAAAAAAGTAAATTAGGTATAAAACTTCATACTCACAAAGATCAAATAGAGAGTCTTTCTCTCTAAATTTGCCAAATACAAATGGACTAGATATGTACCTGTAATTCTTACTTGATAACTGTTTTGGTGTATATAATTTTACCATGTTAAATAAAACCTTCCCTTTTAATTAGACAAAAAGGGGGAAACTGTGAAGTATTCCTTTATTCTGTGTGAATATATGTCATTGTGACTGATTTATAATGACAAAACTGGTCAGGTAGAGATTAGGACAAACTGGCAGAGAAAAAGAGAGTGTGAAAAAAAGAAAGAAGTCTTGAGAATTTTAAGTAGATGCAGGGGAGCAGAAGATGAACTTGTCATACTGGAAAAAAAAGTGCTAAGGTATGTGGCAGAGCATAGATTAAAAAATACAGATTAATTTAAAAATATAAGAGTTAGCTAGTAATAAGCCTGAGCTATAGGCCAAGCATTTATACTTGAAAATAAGTCTCTTGTTGTTATTTGGGAACTGGATTGTAGAAAAGAAAAATCTAACTACAATATCCCAATTAATATATTTTTGAAACAAAAATTACAATATTATGGATGCTGATAGCATTTCTTAATGTCTGAAAAATTATAAATGTGATTGTGTTGTTCACACAACAGTAATAGTGCTGTGGTTTAAATGTATTTTGATTTTCTTCCTCAAATAATCACACTAGAAGCCTGGCCTTTAATGTGGAAGTGTGGTGTGGTAGAATTACAAAGAGGTGGGGCCTGGAACAAGATAAAATGACACAATGATGTGGGATTCCCCTCTGTATGCTATGAATATGTTTTATTACTACTGGTTATTAAAGAGATGTTTTAGCCAATGGCTTAGGAGAGTAAAGCCAGGTGGGAAATCCCTCAGTATGCTATGAATATGTTTTATTACCATTGGTTATTTCAAAAGCTGTTTTGACCAATGGCTTAGTAGAGTAAAGCCAGACAGGAAATCTAAACAGAGATATAGAGAGAAAGTAGGCGGAGTCAGGGAGATGGCATGTAGCTGCCTAAGGAGCAACATGTTGACACTGGTAAGCCACAGCCTAGTGACAACACACAAATTAATAGAAATGGGTTAATTTAAGATGTAAGAGTAGCTAAAAATATTCATAAGTTATTGACCAAACAGTGTTGCAATTAATATAGTTTCTGTGTGATTAATCGGATCTGAGCAGTCAGTAAATGAATGAGCTGTCTCTGCCGACAATACACTCTTTGGGATACTTCCTTCAGAAGGGATTAACACAGAGCTCTGGGGGGTGGGAATTCACTAGAGGGCATGTTGTTATAAAGAGAGGTTAGCCCATGCTCTTGTCACCTTCTGTCACAGTGTCATACAGTCAAGGGAGTCCTCATCACAGGACACTTGATCTAAAACAACTCTAAAAGCATGAGCCTCCTTTGTTTTTTTAACACTTATTATCAAGCTTCAGATAGTTTATTATTATAGTGACAGAAAATGCACAGACAAATAAGAAACTAGTTTCAAGCCTCAAATCATCATTGACGGAATTGAGAAGAAAGGGGCTGCAACCACGGTGGAGACTTTGAACATCTGAATCCAAGGATATCCTACCAGCTTCGAGAACGGACATAGCAGAGGCCGGGGAAGAACAGTCCCACAGCATGCCCTGCAAAGCCTTTTTCCGGCATGCCTGATACAGGCACTGCAGTGAAGAAACCGTCTGGAGGAACAGTCACCTTGAGGGGGTATAAAACTGGGGTCTCCTCCACAGGCTCAGCCTGCCAGGCTGGCACTTGGGACAGGTCTCTGTGCCTATGTCAGGCAGCCTCCTTCCAAGTGTGTTTGTAAACCCTGTCTGGTAAAGGAGGCACTTCACACAACCTTGTCATAGTATGGGTAGATATCCCAGAACCACACGAAAGTGCAGTGGACTAATAAAATGAATGAAACTGAAAAGACAAGAAAATTAGTTGAAAAGGTCCAATTTTGTATGTCATAAAACAGAGCATCTCACTTGTCTCCATTCATTCAGTCATCACACTTCTATGCACTGGAAAGGGAAACGAGGAAAGCAGAAACTGCTCAGAAAGAAAATTCTTTCTTGAAAGGAAGAACTCAACCCTCTTTACTTACACGCTGGGTCTACTTGGCTTACAGTGAAAGAGAAGCACAGAAAAGCTGTGCACTTTCCTTTCAGGAGAGGAGATAGTTGCCGTAAAGCTCTACAGCAGCAGGTACTGGAATTGTGTAGAGTCCCCCGTTTTACCAGGTAAGGATTTGGGGACATGATAAGCAAAGTGTTTCCCTTGTCATGAAGAGCCTGCGGCATGATCAAGTCACAGGGTGACTGGCTGAGAGCTGCTGCCGAATGCATACGTCCCCATCTTTGTGTCCCCATCCTTGTCTCCCCATCTCTTCTGCCTTTTAGTCCAGAGATGCTCTCTACAAGCCAGCCAGCCAAATATACCTCCACCACACAGTCAACGGTCACATCCAGCCCTTCCCTAGATTTAGTTATTTTTATTCTTCTCTCATACAATACATTCTGACGCAGTCTCCTCTCCCTCCACCCCTCCCCAACCTCCTAGGCTCTTTCTCAACCTCCCCTCTCCCTTAGGTCCACTCCCATTCTTTTCCCTTCAGAACAGAGCAGACCTCCCAGGAATACCAACCAAACACAGCATAACAAGAAGCAATAAGACTAGACACAAGCCCTCATATTTTAAGACCTTTATAAACCACCTCACCTGTCTGTTACTATAAATGGCTAAAAAGAATCCTACCCTCAAGCGTAACAAAGCTGGCTTCTCCTTGCAATGTTCTATCATGTCTATGGTAAGATCATCTTAGCTTTACACACAAACTTCCTGGGGACACAGCAGTCTATCAACAGGAAAATACTTTCTGTGGGGTTCAAACTATTTTAAAATGAATTCTAAAAAAAGACCTGTATGTCTTATTTCCACTTAAATGCCTGCAGGTTTCTAGTTGAGTAGAATTTTCCCTGGCCACCGTCAGTGGCAATAGCTCTGTAAATGATTTGGTAAACTTTGTTTTTAATGTCTAGTAAAAAGACTAGCCCAGCAGAAAGATAAAAACTATGGCATTATCATTTGCCACCTGGAAACTAGTGAACTGTTCTTCTAGGCAATTTCAAAGGAGTAGTTCAGCATTCCCAGAGAAGTCGCTAGTGGGGTGTCCACCAAACTTTCCCTTCAAGGTATGAGAAGGCCCTTCGGTAGGTAGGATCCAGGAGTCTTTGGTGTTCACTAACACCCAAATAGTTATGGAAGCCACTGGGCATGCCCACAGGAGCTCCCAAAGGTAAGCCTCAAGCAGACAATGGCAGTCTGAGTTCACTGCCCAGGAGCCACAGCCTCCCAGGGAACACATGATTGAGTAACTGGAGACACGCCATATCGGTTACATTACAGTAGAAAGTAGTTGCCTACTTTTCCTGCTCTCATTTCCTAGGGGATAAAGCATTGATAACCATTTGCTTTTCTTCATCAGACAGACCTTGAGGCTAATAACGCTGCCAAGGAGGGTAAGGGCGTACACCTGGGAAGTGCCACAGTACAGAGAACCAGGGTTTGGGAAGTAAGAATTGAACACGGAGGGCAACGAGTAGAAGGTTTCCAAGAGTGGCTCTAGTGGGCATTTGTGCTCTCACCAGCACACAGGACTGCATGACTTTTCCTCCTGAGGACGACTTTTCCTGCGAAATAGCATTCCTGAAATGAATGAATCCCTAGCCTCCATATTGCTAAGGACCCACAACCACTCTTCAAACACGGGCAATTACAGAAATTTCACATTGAAGGCCCCCACCTCTGGTCGCTCAAAAGCATATTTTCTCCAGTTTCCATTCCTTGGGCATGTGTGCGCGCACACACAAACCACCCACCCAACATACATTGGTAATCCACCCCAAAAGTCTGGTAGAGTCAGGCAAGTCACATCTAGCACGCCCCCTGCTGGCCTGGCAGGAGTTGACTCAGCCTTTATTCTATGGGTCTAAATCATGGATGAAAGACCTTAAAATCCAGATGGACAGACAAAATGACAAGGTAAGGCAACTTGGGCTTCTTAGAAATGAAGGACATAGTATTAAACCTAAACACATTTCAAGTGTGTTTGCAAAATGTTATAGGATATGAGACTTATCCCTAACCTAGAAGAAATGGTTGTTGTTATATATTCATGAGCATTACAACGAATAAATAAAAAAATGTGAGTATTTTGACAGGTCTACAGGTGTAAACAGCAGATATCTGGGCCACCACGGTTTCACAGATTCCATTTTCACATCCCAGAGCGCTAAAACCGCTCACCACCAAAGGCACTTTAAATACAGAAGAACCTTGGCGCCACACACAAGCACAGGGTAACCTGTGTCAGAAAAAGAACACAGAAAAGCACTGCGCGTGGCCAATGTCACTACAGAGCTTGTTCACTCAGCATTCCAATGTGGGTAGCTTTATCATTTTCAAGAGGTCTGGGATCACTCACTGGTAGCTGTCCCCTCTCCTCCTCCAGCCAGGTAGGGGACCTCAGAATTTCCTTCTCAAGGGACACCTGCTATCTAGAATCCAGGCATACGTGAGATTTAGGACCTATCCAGACTCTGGGAAGCAATGGTCTACGTTCACCCTGAACACTAAGGGCCCACAGTAACCACTATTTTCAAGACTCAAAAGCTTCACGTTTGTAGCCAGATTCAAACCTCCCTGCGGCATATGACATGAAATTCCTTGCAAACTCAATTATGATCACACTAATAATTTAAGGCATCCTTATTCTAGTCAATTAGGAGGTGTCATTAATTATTAAATACAAAACCATCAATACTTTTGTCTCTTATTAGATATGCTTTTGATACAATAGACTAAAGTAGATGTTCAGACTGTCTTGGGAGCTAGCTTGTCCGTTCCCATAAGAGCAGATCCTAATAGCATACTCAGATAATCAAATGATGGTTTGCTGCTGGCAAGGCAATTGTGGAAGAATTTTCCCCCAGAACTTGGTGTGCTGTGAAGATCTCCAGTTTTTACATTCCCTGAATGCTTTGGAGAGGCCTTGGGGTCTTGTAGGACACACAACTGCTGGAAGAGCCCTAGGGAAACCAGCACCCTTTGCGGTGGGGGGCGGGGGGTCAGACTATCTCAGGCACACCCTAGAAGGGGATGTTGGTGAAGGAGGAGCCTTGCAGATTCACCTGAAGCAATCAAGGCCTGCAGAGACCTATGCTCCATTGTCTATCTTTGCTTGGACACCACATTAAATGGACCATTTTTTTAAAAAAAAGTGTTTCTCTTACAGGTCACTTTCATTTACAGAGATAAGGCAAGGTACAATATCCTACGGCTATCTGTGTGCTATCAGCTGACTTCCAGACCTGTAGGGACACATGTCCTTTCAGTCACTCTTAAATGTACTAATTTTCAGGCCAACAAAATAAAAACTGCACTTATATGAGTTTTGGGGTTTTTGAGCGCAGAGAAGCAAATTCATTCGATGGTTAAGATTCTCAAAGAGCTGCAGTAGCTGCACCGGTCGGGAGGAGGGTACACTTGAGCGGTTATGTCCAATGAAGGAAAGTTTTAGTTAATGATGACATCACTGACAGCTCCCAAATTTAAAGGAGCACTTAAAGCACAGCGGATATAATTTTTCCCCTCCATTGAGGAGATACTAGGGAAGGCCTCTGGGTTCAGAGCTAAATTGCATCAATCTTTTCGCAGCTGTCCAGCCAGACCCAGAGAAACCACCAGTAAGAGGTGCGCGGGGCCACGGTGACCCACGCAGCCACAGCCCGGTGCAAGCCAACGGCCTCGCGTGCCGCTCTGGACCGGTCCTGCTCTTTGGACCCCCGACGCGCCGCCACGGACGGAGGGCCCAGTCCCCGCGCGCTTGCCATCACGTTCCAGTGCGGAACCGCGAAAAGGGCCAGAAGGCAGCTCCCGAACCAGCGGGAGCGCCGCGCCCCGCCCGCACCGGGCTAAAGCCGGAGCCGGTGGCCGTGGCGCCCACGGGATCCCAAGCGGATCCCGCAATGCAGACGCGCAGCGAGCCCTGCGCCCCCAGCGCCCTGCGGCTCCGGCCCGCGCCCACTCGCCTCACGGCCAAGAGCAGGGCGACCCCGCGCCGCTCGCCCCAGCGCACCTGCCCCGGGCGCCCGGCCCGCCGCCCTCAGGCAGCACCGCGGCCAGCGCCGCTCACCTGCCGCGCCGCCTGCCGCTTCGCCCGCAGCGCCGCAGTCGCCGCTAGCCGACTTCCATCTTCCCTGGCGTCGGGAGAACCAGATCAGCTGTTCCGCTCGCTCGCTCGCTCGCTCGCGCCAAGCCCCGGCCCCCTCCCCAGCTGCCGCGAGGCTCCCGGGCCTCTCCTCCCCCGCCTTCCTGGCTGCGCCACGCTCCGCCCCCCGCGCCCCTCCGCTCCGCCCGCGGTCGCGCGCAGCGCCCGCCTCCCGGCTCCGCCCGCGGCCCCGCGGCGCGCGCCCCACCTGACGTCACCACTTCCACCTCGCTCCGACCCGCCGAGGTGGTGCGGACACGGGAGCGCGCGTGCTCGTAGCCACCGTTGGCTGCAGTCGCACATAGCTCTTTGAGGACGTGCTAGGACCCACTGGGTCCCCGCGCACGCGCTCCCAGGCTTGCCCCTTAGGGTGTCGCCTTCTAGAGACGGTCCCTGGACTACATCGAAAGCGCCGCTTGCTAACCCTGCCTCTCTTGGTCTGCGTTCACCTCTGGTTTCTTCCTCTGGGCTGCCTCGCTTTTCCTAAGCACCCTAAACTTTGTCTGGTCCATTCTGCCTCAGCTCCGCTTCCCACGCCCCTTTGGCCTTCCCCTGTTTCTTTTCCCCTGAATAATGTTTACGTGACTGTTTAAGACGTTTTCCTTGCCCAGATACCAATGGCGCCTCTGCTCTCTGCCTTCCCATGTAACCCTCCTGGTGTGGCTTTTGCTTGTCAGGTTCGGAGCTGGACATTTCCACATTCTAGGTCCCTTGTTCAAGAAATTGAAATAACGGTGTACAGAGATTGCAAAGTAACAGCAAAACTAAATGCAAAGCCAAAAACAGATCAGAAATATATACAGTCGAAATATATACAGTGGGCCACAGCAGTGAGCCCACTCAAAGGCTCGAGATAATTTGGAGGGTTCATTCTATGGGCTTCCGGAGAAGGAGGTGTTTGGTTGCTAAAGCATGTAGCGACAGTGGTTCTCTGTTTTGATTGACAGAGCAGGTTATGTAAGCCGTCTGTCACTGTGCAAGTCCTTTTCTATAATGTTTGATTTTAATCATATGCATACCCAACTATGCAGAGTCATACGATGGTTAAGTAGGGTATTCTTGGTAAAGGTTTACTCAGAGCACACTCCTTATTGTGCATGCGCACAAAAACTAGTTCAGGCTGAACCAGGATCCCATTCTTGTACCCTAGTACAACGAAAATTAGTGAAGAGAAATTGTCAAGGTCTAAAGGCCTTTACTGGAAGGAAAAGCCAACATTGTTTACAGTGGGATGAGGATATAGGTCCATGCAGGTAGGAGTTCTAGGTTGCTAATAGGTTGCTAGTGCCTTGTTAGGAGAAGGATGTGTGCATATAGCCCTCAACTTTGCTGAGAGACTTTTCTCCCAGGGGAGTTGAAGATCAGTCTCTGAACTGCTTTGTGCTGTGTAAGAGTCTAAAGCTGAACAGGGCAAAATCCAATTTCCTATTCTGTCCCTAAGGCTGCTATATCTCCTGGGTCTCCATTAGTGAATTCCCAGAAAATTTCTCAGACTGCTAGTCCAGAGACAAACAGATGACTCCCTTTGTTTTGTCTCTTCTGGTGGCAGCTTTTGATGGAGCACCATTCACTTTTGAGGTTGTTGGGTTGTAAAGACATAAACTGTATAATTATCAAGACGAGGAAAGCCAAGAATGAACAGAACAATCAGGAAGAGGATGGATATCTTTACAGGAAAGGGTACTGACAATGCCCAGTACTTTGAACTTGAAAGGCTATTCTGCCCAGGGTTCCAACTCAGGCTTCTTTCTGGAAGATATTTTTGTATATTGTGTTGGATTTTTTCCATACTTGTCTTAACACACACGTGATATTTAATTCTTGGAACTTCAGCTCAAAGTGTCCCTTCCTGGCTCTGGTAGTTTGCATGGGAAATGTCCTGTATAGGTTCACGGATTCGACACGTGATCAGCAGTTTGCAGCGCTGCTCAGAGGTGGTAGGAAAAACCTTAAGGAGGCCAAGTGGTGCCATGTGGAGGAGGTGTGTCACTGCAGGCAGAATTGGAGGATTTATAGCCACAACCTTCCTCTTTGTCCTTCTCCTCCTCTCTTCCTCTCCTTCTCTTTTCCTTCCCTCTTCCCCTCCCTCCTGCTCTCCCTCTTGCATGTCAATGAAACTGTGAGTAGCCAGCTTCCTACTTCTGCTGCTTGGCCTAGTCTAGCTCATTGCTATGCTTTTCCCGTGATGGATTCTGTCATATATATGGTTCCCTCAGACACCATATGCTAAAAGAAAACCCTTTCTTCCTTAAAGTTGCGTTGGGCCATGGTACTTTTACCACAGCAAGAGGAAAGCAACTAATAAATTGACCAAGCATCACATTTTACTCCTGAAGAGGCCAAATATTGTTTTATGTCTTGTGGAGCAAGGGAAGCACATTCCGAGATTCAGCTGAATAGGTGGAAAGGGCATCTTCAGGAAAGACAAACAGTTGACAAAGCCATTAAGGAATAAATCCCCGGATCGTGACAAATCTACATGCCTTCATGAGAAGGGTCTGTTTTTCCTTTATTTCGTCTTCTATATCTAATAATCATTTATATGCAGCACATAGTTAAAATACTATACCTAAAGTTAAAATAAGAGAGGAACAGATTGAAGGCATATGAACTAACTCAAAGACCTCTGCTTAGTCATATTGATTGTATGTTTTGCCCTTCATGTCTAGAAGACTTCTTACATGTAAATTCTTAGAGTAAAAATAAAGCTGAAGGTTTGGGAAGGCAAATAGGTACAATAGAACCCAATTAACAACACAATAGGTTCACTAAGGTAAAGATTGACATTATTTTATCACTAGGGTCATGTCAAAGAAAACTCCAAATATCTTGGACAATTTTCAAAGTATCAATTAAAAAGGGATTTAAGAAGTATAAAACTTGAGACTTAGAGCTACTATTAGAGAGGTTTGGAATTTAGTTACTTGGGGTACCCAATTGTCACTACGGCTAAAGATGCATGTCCTGTGTTTCTAAAGTTCATGAAGATACTGTGATAAATCTGGGGTGAGAAACAGGAACCTAGGAGTTTACCTCTTAAAGCGTTATAGAACAGTGTTAGGAGTACCCCCATAGACTCCTTTTCTTTCAGGTTGAGGGGACCCTTTATGTGATGTCTTTTCCCATTTGATGAAATCACCTCATGTTAGTTTTATTTATTTACTTTTTCTTTCTTTGGGAGCTTACTGTGGAAATACCCTTCAACTAATTCTGAATTTTAGTTATCATATTTAAAATCCCTTATAATAGGCTTTCTTTTTATAAAAATGGTTCATAAAGTTTTATTTAATTTTGTATAGAATGCCAGAAATTATGAGACAATAATGAGTGTTGAAAAACAAAAGTAACAGATCTCTGGTTTACAGGAATTAATGGAATATCTTTGACTAAAGAAACTGGTAGGTTTAGTCAATTTTGAGAGCTGTTGTAATTGGTTTACTGAATCACCAATCAAGCAATTAAAGATCTTATGAAGAGTTGAACCACGGTATAATATGCAAATTTTTATAACTATATTAAACTCTTTGTAATTTAGTTGGGAGTACCCCAAGTAGGAGCAATTCTTTTTGCAGAGTCCCTCCTCCTGCTACTATGGGGACTATCTGAGAACCAAAGCTCTGCCCTAAAGGGAAAACATACAAAATTAGCATTTGTATAAAGTCTAGTCACCAAACTTATGTGGGTTCCAAGAAAGGATAAAGCGTAACTTCCTCATTCTGTGAGTCAGTGTTGGCTAATGTCTCAAGGCAGACCAATATTTAAGACAACACTTTCTGTAAACAAAGAATTGGGAATCCCTTTTACCACAGAGTATTGAAGCTTGAACCTAAGGATTTTAAATAATATTTAACTATAGTTAAATTCATTGAGTACGGGGAGAAAAGAACCCTGAGTGGATATGTAAAGTGGAATGTATGTTGTTTAACACGGCCCAGCCACATCAAAGACCGCAAAGTATCAGACCCATGGGGCTTGGCAAAGCCTTCCTCTGGGTCACACAAGAATGATGGCGGTGTGTGCAAAAGCTAGCAACTTCTTCCTTGGGAACATCTACAACCTGAGACTCCTTGCCTACCAAGACATCCTGATGAGACTAGCTAACCCCTCCTCCTGTGCTGTACATGAAAAACACACCCACCCACCCATGCTTTTTCTGTATGTAGATCTGTCCTTTCCTCACTCCCTCACTGTTCCTATTCACAAGGACACTTCCAGCTCACTTCCCACTTGATTTTCCTGTATCTAGTAACAAAGGTGTGTGGTGTTTCCACCAGCAGGGTCTTACCAATTTAATCTGATGGTAATTTTGGATGTCTTCTAGGGTTTCTGTAACCAATAACAAATAAGGAAATATCTTACAACTAGCACTGAGTTTTTGTTGTTGTTGTTGTTTGTTTGTTTTTTAAATAACAACTGGGTTTTAAGAATCACATTGTCAGGCCGGGCTGTGGTAGTGCACACCTTTAACACCAACACTTGGGAGGCAGAGGGAGGTGAATCTCTGTGAATTGGAGACCAGTCTGGTCTACAAGAGCTAATTCCATGACAGGCTCCAAAGCTACAGAGAAACTCTGTCTCAAAAAAACCAATGAGGCTTTGAGGATACCTCCTTATGACTATGTTTGTTTGTTTACATAAACATTTAACTGGATTATTGAGGTAGTTTGAATGAGTAAAGCACACCCCAACCCCCAGGCTCATATGTTTGAATAATTGGTCACCAGTTGGTGAAACTCTTTGGGAAGGATTAGGAGGTGTGGTCCTTTTGGGGGTATGTCACTGGAGATGGGCTTTGAGGTTTCAAATGCCCATACCATTCCCAGGGTGAGTAAGTTTCTCTGTCATTGTCTGTCTCTATCTCTCTCCTTTTGGATAAGGATATGAGCTCTACTGCTTCAGCATCATGCCTGCCCAACTGCTTCATGCTCCCCTCTATGATGATCATAGACTGATCTTCTGAAACTGTTGAGCCCTAATAATCTCTTTCTTCTCTACATTTCCTTGGTTATGGTCTCTTCATAACAATAGAAAAATAATCAAGACAATTATAAAGTAGTAGGCTCCCATAGGCATTTTTCAAAGGATCTTCCCATTTATTAATACCATTTCCCCACTCCATTCTGCTTAAATTTCCACGCCCAGCATGCCCTCACCCTACTTTCATATCACTTTGTGTTCCATTATCCCACTCACTTAGGGCAGTCCCCATTCCAGTGACACTTTTCTAGTTTCCTGACTAAGACTAGTTACGAAAACACCTGCTTTTTCAATGGAGTCAGTTCCCAAGATGTTTATTTTTATATATACACACAGACACACACACACACACAAACACACACACACACACATACAGAGAGAGAGAGAGAAAGAGAGAGAGAGAGAGAGAGAGAGAGAGAGAGAGAGAGAGAAAGCTTGAGGGAAATGCCAAGTAAAGA